>CM074722.1:11256742-11332799 GCA_037306005.1 Rhinophrynus dorsalis
TGCAACTCTTCCAAGGTCCCTACCCTGCTGCAGCTTGCTAGCCTGTGACCTCTGGCTGGGCCTCATCACATTTCCAAGAGTCCTCGGCAATAACCTACGTTGCCTAGTGCCTAATCTGGCTCTGCTCCTTAATGAGGTAATGAATAATGAAATGTGCTGAGTGGATTTTGCTGCTCCCTGCAGGATATCTGTTTTGTTTCACAAAGAATCCAACTGAAATTTATCTGATTACAAATACACATCCTATTACACACATCAAAGAACTGATATCATGGTGCATCTGATGACACACACTGTAGAACCAGGCCTTCGAATTCTAACCTAATACACCAGACGTTCAAATGGCGGCCCACCAGCGGATGTTCAAACACCAGCCACGTAAGTAAAAGTATTTGATGATTAGGTTGAAATTACTGATTTAAAGTGCAAGACTAGTAGCACTGTTCAGATGTAAAAAGAGAATAACAAAATACCACAAAATAACACAACCACAATTAGCACATAATATAATTTTATGGCGGGCACAGAGACTTCATACTATGCTTATATCTTTCCTACTGACATCCCTCAGCAGCAAAGAAAAACTTTATTTAAAAATTACAAAGAACAAGAAAACTTGCTGGTAATGACATTCCCCCCTTTTCCACCAATTATATAGGACTATATAATTATATAGGACTATGTAATTGGTGGAAAATGGGGGAATATCATTACCAGCAAATTTTCTTGTTTACTGTAATCTTTAAATAAAGTTTTTTGCAAAGAGTAAGGACTTACACTTAGCACAAAATATAATTTTAAGATAGATTAGACACTTTCCCTATGTTCCAAGTAACGGTAACATGATGGATATCAAAGTAAATCAGAGTATAAGGATATGTTAAATCCTCTCTCTCTCTCTCACATTTAAAGCGAAACTTTCAACATCACATTTAGCCACAAATCCTTAATATGTTAGCGGTATACATAAAAAAAGTTGCCATTTGCAGTATAAGTTCGACATAAGTAAGAGAGAGAACACATTTTTGGCAGGCAGCCGCGGGGAACAGCGCAGACATTGTGCAGAGACGGCATCTCCGCGTCTGTGCTGTCCATCCCCTTCATCTCCATGATTGGTGAGTTGGTGGCCTTATGCCTTAAGGCACCAGAAGGGATTGACGGCGCAGACAGCACCTCCTGCAAGGTCCCAGCCGTGCCTGCCTGCCAAAACGTTCAGTCTCTTACTTATGCAGGACTTATACTGCAAATGGCAAGTATTTCTATGTATATCGCTACACTATTAAGGATTGAAATATTATCTTTCTCTAGCCAGTATATTTTTAATTTTCTTCTTTGATATGAAAAATCAAAAATGTGTTATAAAACCTTTTTATAAACAGAGATACTTGCTTTGACATTAATAACCCTTTGAGTGCCACAGGGGTACCCAACGCATTGCTTTGCAGTGTGTTGCGTACCCCTCTGGCACTCAAAGGGTTAAAAAATTTTCTTTTCAGTTCCCAGAGACTCTTATCTCATGCTTACTGATCTCAGTTGTGTCATATCACATATTAAGAGCTGTGATGATCATTCTTAGCCGCCTACATATAAATAGGAATTGTATATTTATCATATCATTCGGAGTTTACGCATCTAAAAATAATAGTTACAAACGCTAATGAGAAATACATGCTATTTTAAGGGGGTATGAACTATCATATATCAGACAGCAGGCTTTCTGATTAGAAGCGTGGTTGATATTAACCCTTTGAGTGCCAGAGGGGTACCGAACACATTGCTTTGCACTTAGTTGGATGCCAAAAGGGTTAACATAAATATACTCATCAAATAATGTATTTACATGATAAGTACTGGATATCAAATATTACATTACATCATATGAACATTATATGGCTTCCTACTGTTTATATTACATAAGCAAAGATGTGTTATAGGGGCTATAATTATAATGAGTGTGTATTCTTATTAACCCTTTGAGTGTCAGCACTCAAAGTCACTGAAAGGGTGAATTAAAAAAGTAAATCTTTGTTGACCATAACACCTTGCATTCTAGAGAAATCTCCAATACATAGGTTCTCAATGAGTTAATCCTTTAAGTGCCAGAGGGGTATGAAATGCAATACACTAAAAGGGTTAAAGATGACATTAGAATCCATGGGGTTAAAAAAAAAACCTCTACCTAATATCTACTTAAAGTGGAACTACCACGCTAGGTAAAAGTCACCCTGCAATACTTAGTCAGGTGGTGACTAGCTTAATAATAGTTATTTTACCTCTCAAAAGTAGCCGCTTGTAAACTAATCATTAAAGTGTTAGTAATGTCCAAAAAAAAGTATTTTTGCATTCAGAAGAGCTTAAAAAGCTGAGCTTGAGAAGTGCTGAGATCTCATTATTTACAAGGAATCCCTTCATTGGAATGGTCTAAAACATGTGTCTGGTTTTCAAGCACACGTGTTAGACCATTCCAATGAAGAGATTCATGATAAGTAACAAGATCGCGGCTCTGCTCAAGCGCCACTGTGTCGACCGACACGAATCTCCTGCTGACAGCTTTACAGCTGTCAGTAGGAAACAGCAAACTTTAAACGCCCGTATCTCTTAAACCATAGCGGTTTGAGAAATACGTTTTTTTGCATTTAGCTCAGCTTTTTAAGCTCTTATAAAGGCAAAAAACTTTTTTTTGGACATTACTAACACTTTAATCTTCCGAGACTGACGACCAGGTTAGTGCAGTCCGAGTGCCTGCACCGTCAGTCCCTTCTGGTGCCGTTCGGGCCAGTGCAATGCTTCTGAAGGGAGGCCGGGACTGACAGCGCAGGCGCACAGACAAGATGTCTGCACTGATACCTGGCTTCTGGTCTCGGAAAATTAAGGATTACTTTACAAGCGGCTACTTTTAAGAGGTAAAATAACTATTATTAAGCTAGTCGCCACCTGCCTAAGTATTGCAGGGCGACTTTACCTAGCCTGGTAAATCCGCTTTAACCCTTTGAGTGTCAGAATGGTACGCAACGTATTGCTTTGCAATGTGTTGCATACCACTCTGGCACTCAAAGGGTTAAAATAACATTTTAAAATTACTAATATTTTGAAAAAAATTCCTTCTCTGTTTGCAACATGGAGTGTTAGTGATTCACACGTAGAAATCAGCAGCAGATCTGCCACTCTGAGGAGCAGTGTACTTTCCTGTGAATAAACCCATGACTTACTAGAGTGCTGTATCAGATCATGACTTACTAGAGTGCTGTATCAGATCATGACTTACTAGAGTGCTGTATCAGATCATGACTTACTAGAGTGCTGTATCACATCATGACTTACTAGAGTGCTGTATCAGATCATGACTTACTAGAGTGCTGTATCAGATCATGACTTACTACAGTGCTGTATCAGCTCCTGACTTACTACAGTGCTGTATCACATCATGACTTACTAGAGTGCTGTATCAGCTCCTGACTTACTACAGTGCTGTATCACATCATGACTTACTAGAGTGCTGTATCACATCATGACTTACTAGAGTGCTGTATCAGATCATGACTTACTACAGTGCTGTATCACATCATGACTTACTAGAGTGCTGTATCAGATCATGACTTACTAGAGTGCTGTATCAGATCATGACTTACTACAGTGCTGTATCAGATCATGACTTACTAGAGTGCTGTATCAGATCATGACTTACTAGAGTGCTGTATCAGACCATGACTTACTAGAGTGCTGTATCAGATCATGACTTACTAGAGTGCTGTATCAGATCATGACTTACTAGAGTGCTGTATCAGCTCCTGACTTACTAGAGTGCTGTATCAGCTCATGACTTACTAGAGTGCTGTATCAGATCATGACTTACAACAGTGCTGTATCACATCATGACTTACTAGAGTGCTGTATCAGATCATGACTTACTACAGTGCTGTATCACATCATGACTTACTAGAGTGCTGTATCACATCATGACTTACTAGAGTGCTGTATCAGATCATGACTTACTACAGTGCTGTATCAGATCATGACTTACTAGAGTGCTGTATCAGATCATGACTTACTAGAGTGCTGTATCAGACCATGACTTACTAGAGTGCTGTATCAGACCATGACTTACTAGAGTGCTGTATCAGATCATGACTTACTACAGTGCTGTATCAGCTCCTGACTTACTACAGTGCTGTATCAGATCATGACTTACTACAGTGCTGTATCAGATCATGACTTACTACAGTGCTGTATCAGATCATGACTTACTACAGTGCTGTATCAGATCATGACTTACTAGAGTGCTGTATCAGATCATGACTTACTAGAGTGCTGTATCAGACCATGACTTACTACAGTGCTGTATCAGATCATGACTTACTACAGTGCTGTATCAGATTATGACTTACTAGAGTGCTGTATCAGACCATGACTTACTACAGTGCTGTATCAGATCATGACTTACTACAGTGCTGTATCAGATCATGACTTACTAGAGTGCTGTATCAGACCATGACTTACTAGAGTGCTGCATCACATCATGACTTACTACAGTGCTGTATCAGATCATGACTTACTACAGTGCTGTATCAGATTATGACTTACTACAGTGTTGTATCACATCATGACTTACTAGAGTGCTGTATCAGATCATGACTTACTAGAGTGCTGTATCAGATCATGACTTACTACAGTGCTGTATCAGATCATGACTTACTACAATGCTGTATCAGATCATGACTTACTACAGTGCTGTATCAGATCATGACTTACTAGAGTGCTGTATCACATCATGACTTACTAGAGTGCTGTATCAGATCATGACTTACTACAGTGCTGTATCACATCATGACTTACTACAGTGCTGTATCAGATCAT
Organism: Rhinophrynus dorsalis; assembly: GCA_037306005.1. Taxonomy (NCBI): domain Eukaryota; kingdom Metazoa; phylum Chordata; class Amphibia; order Anura; family Rhinophrynidae; genus Rhinophrynus; species Rhinophrynus dorsalis. The sequence continues at coordinate 11,261,597 of CM074722.1, forward strand.
GACTTACTAGAGTGCTGTATCAGATCATGACTTACTACAGTGCTGTATCAGATTATGACTTACTAGAGTGCTGTATCAGACCATGACTTACTACAGTGCTGTATCAGATCATGACTTACTACAGTGCTGTATCACATCATGACTTACTACAGTGCTGTATCAGATCATGACTTACTAGAGTGCTGTATCAGATCATGACTTACTAGAGTGCTGTATCAGACCATGACTTACTACAGTGCTGTATCAGATCATGACTTACTACAGTGCTGTATCAGATTATGACTTACTAGAGTGCTGTATCAGACCATGACTTACTACAGTGCTGTATCAGATCATGACTTACTAGAGTGCTGTATCAGACCATGACTTACTAGAGTGCTGTATCACATCATGACTTACTACAGTGCTGTATCAGATCATGACTTACTACAGTGCTGTATCAGATCATGACTTACTAGAGTACTGTATCAGATTATGACTTACTACAGTGTTGTATCACATCATGACTTACTAGAGTGCTGTATCACATCATGACTTACTACAGTGCTGTATCAGATCATGACTTACTAGAGTGCTGTATCAGCTCCTGACTTACTAGAGTGCTGTATCAGATCATGACTTACTACAGTGCTGTATCAGATTATGACTTACTAGAGTGCTGTATCAGACCATGACTTACTACAGTGCTGTATCAGATCATGACTTACTAGAGTGCTGTATCAGACCATGACTTACTAGAGTGCTGTATCACATCATGACTTACTACAGTGCTGTATCAGATCATGACTTACTACAGTGCTGTATCAGATCATGACTTACTAGAGTACTGTATCAGATTATGACTTACTACAGTGTTGTATCACATCATGACTTACTAGAGTGCTGTATCACATCATGACTTACTACAGTGCTGTATCAGATCATGACTTACTAGAGTGCTGTATCAGCTCCTGACTTACTAGAGTGCTGTATCAGATCATGACTTACTAGAGTGCTGTATCAGATCATGACTTACTACAGTGCTGTATCAGATCATGACTTACTACAGTGCTGTATCAGATCATGACTTACTAGAGTGCTGTATCAGATCATGACTTACTACAGTGCTGTATCAGCTCCTGACTTACTAGAGTGCTGTATCAGATCATGACTTACTACAGTGCTGTATCAGATCATGACTTACTAGAGTGCTGTATCAGCTCCTGACTTAGAGTGCTGTATCAGATCATGACTTACTAGAGTGCTGTATCAGATTATGACTTACTAGAGTGCTGTATCAGACCATGACTTACTACAGTGCTGTATCAGATCATGACTTACTAGAGTGCTGTATCAGACCATGACTTACTAGAGTGCTGTATCACATCATGACTTACTACAGTGCTGTATCAGATCATGACTTACTACAGTGCTGTATCAGATCATGACTTACTAGAGTGCTGTATCAGATTATGACTTACTACAGTGTTGTATCACATCATGACTTACTAGAGTGCTGTATCACATCATAACTTACTAGAGTGCTGTATCAGATCATGACTTACTACAGTGCTGTATCAGCTCCTGACTTACTAGAGTGCTGTATCAGCTCCTGACTTACTAGAGTGCTGTATCAGATCATGACTTACTAGAGTGCTGTATCAGATCATGACTTACTACAGTGCTGTATCAGATCATGACTTACTAGAGTGCTGTATCAGCTCCTGACTTAGAGTGCTGTATCAGATCATGACTTACTAGAGTGCTGTATCAGCTCCTGACTTACTAGAGTGCTGTATCAGCTCCTGACTTACTACAGTGCTGTATCAGATCATGACTTAGAGTGCTGTATCAGATCACGACTTACTAGAGTGCTGTATCAGCTCCTGACTTAGAGTGCTGTATCAGATCATGACTGGACAAGGTCACATTATTCCTACACTGAGAAACCACAAGTAACTTCATCTTGTCTTGATGACATCTCGGCAGGAATTCATACATAAGAACAAGAATAACGATTATAATTTTACCCTTTACAGCAACAATAGCCACGTCACATGTGGACAGCGGAAAAGAGAAAGGGCAGAGATGCCATTTATTGTACCAACAAACAGAAATTCACAGGACAGCGGCTAATAAAAGAACGGTTCCACACACAAGTTAAAATATATTTATGTAAATATGCAAATTGCATGAAGAAGGGGTAACCAACATTTATATAACGTTACACATATGTTATAGGCTGTTATTCACAGACCGGTGAGGCAGAATTGCACTGCACCCTCACATTCTGGTCAGGAGACTGTACTTTAATGTGTGAGACACTAAGAAGAGAGGATCGCAAATGAAAATAGCTTCCCTCAAACAGGACAGGACACAGTCATGTATCCTATAATATAAAGTGCTAGGATGTGAAGCACCCTGTGTGTGTAACACGCAAATGCGCAGTAGAGACAGCCTGAACTATGCAGTCACGCGCAGGAGTCATGCACAGCAGAAACTGCCCGAAGGTGCCGGCTCCCAGTCCATGGCACTTCCGATCCGGAGCGGGGTGCTCCAAACAGCCTACCACCCGTCCCTGCCCCCAGCCCTAGGACAGCAGCCATGCATATGAGCCTTCTATACTAGTATCTGTATAATTACTGTGTGTAGTACAAGACTTACCTAGGTAGGAGTCCATCACACAGCAGTCATGTGTATCTATATAATTACTGTGTGTAACAGACGCACTTACCTAGGTAGGCGGCCGTCATACAGCAGTCAGGTGTATCTATATAATCACTGTGTGTAACAGAAGGACTTACCTAGGTAGGAGTCCATCATACAGCAGTCAGATGTATCTATATAATTACTGTGTGTAACAGAAGCACTTACCTAGGTAGGAGTCCATCATACAGCAGTCAGGTGTATCTGTATAATTACTGTGTGTAACATAAGTACTTACCTAGGTAGGAGTCCATCACACAGCAGTCAGGTGTATCTATATAATTACTGTGTGTAACAGAAGCACTTACCTAGGTAGGAGTCCATCACACAGCAGTCAGGTGTATCTATATAATTACTGTGCGTAACAGAAGCACTTACCTAGGTAGGAGTCCATCACACAGCAGTCAGGTGTATCTATATAATTACTGTGTGTAACAGAAGCAATTACCTAGGCAGGAGTCCATCACACAGCAGTCAGGTGTATCTGTATAATTACTGTGTGTAACAGCAGTACTTACCTAGGTAGGAGTCCATCATACAGCACTCAGGTGTATCTATATAATTACTGTGTGTAAAAGAAGCACGTACCTAGGTAGGAGTCCATCACACAGCAGTCAGGTGTATCTATATAGTTACTGTGTGTGTAACAGAAGCACTTACCTAGGTAGGAGTCCATCATACAGCAGTCAGGTGTATCTATATAATTACTGTGTGTAACAGAAGCACTTACCTAGGTAGGAGTCCTTCCTACAGCAGCCAGGTGTATCTATATAACTACTGTGTGTAACAGAAGCACTTACCTAGGTAGGAGTCCATCATACAGCAGTCAGGTGTATCTATATAATTACTGTGTGTAACAGAAGCACTTACCTAGGTAAGAGTCCATCATACAGCAGTCAGGTGTATCTATATAATTACTGTGTGTAACAGAAGCACTTACCTAGGTAGGAGTCCATCATACAGCAGTCAGGTGTATCTATATAATTACTGTGTGTAACAGAAGCACTTACCTAGGTAGGAGTCCATCACACAGCAGTCAGGTGTATCTATATAATTACTGCATTATTACTGTATTCCCTCAGGAATACAGTAAAGTTACAGTGAGGTCTGTACAGAGGCCTATGGGGCTGTATTATTACTGTATTCCCTCAGGAACACAGTAAAGTTACAGTAAGGAAGGTCTGTATAGAGGCCTATGGGACTGTATTATTACTGTATTCCCACAGGAACACAGTAAAGTTACTGTAAGGTCTGTACAGAGGCCTTTGGGGCTGTATTATTACTGTATTCCCTCAGGAACACAGTAAAGTTACAGTAAGGAAGGTCTGTACAGAGGTCTATGGGGCTGAATTATTACTGTATTCCCTCAGGAACGCAGTTAAATTACACTAAGGTCTGTACAGAGGCCTATGGGACAATATTATTACTGTATTCCCACAGGAACGCAGTAAAGTTACTATAAAGTCTATACAGAGGCCTATGGGGCTGTATTAAAACTGTATTCCCTCAGGAACACAGTAGAGTTACAATAATGTCTGCACTAAGGCCTTTGGGGCTTTATTATTACTGTATTCCCTCAAGAATGCAGTAAAGTTACAGTAAGGTCTGTACAGAAGCCCATCTGGCTGTATTATTACTTATTCCCTCAGCAACACAGTAAAGTTACAGTAAGGTCTGTACAGAGGCCTATGGGACTGTATTATTACTCTATTCCCTCAGGTACACAGTAAAGTTACAGTAAGGAAGGTCTGTACAGAGGCCTATGGGACTGTATTATTACTCTATTCCCTCAGGTACACAGTAAAGTTACAGTAAGGTCTGTACAGAGGCCTATGGGGCTGTATTATTACTGTATTCCTTCAGGAAACCAGTAAAGTGACAGTAAGGTCTGTACAGAGGCCTATGGGGCTGTATTACTGGATTCCCTCAGGAACACAGTAAAGTTACAGTAAGGTCTGTACAGAGGCCTATGGGACTGTATTATTACTGTATTCCCTCAGGAACACAGTAAAGTTACAGTAAGGTCTGTACAGAGGCCTATGGGGCTGAATTATTACTGTATTCCCTCAGGAACACAGTAAAGTTACAGTAAGATCTGTACAAAGGCCTTTGGGGCTGTATTATTAGTGTATTCCCTCAGGAACACAGTAAAGTTACAGTAAGGTCTGTACAGAAGCCTATGGGACTGTATTACTGTATTCCCTCAGGAACAAAGTAAAGTTACATTAAGATCTGTACAAAGGCCTATGGGGCTGTATTATTACTGTATTCCCTCAGGAACACAGTAAAGTTACAGTAAGGTCTGTACAGAGGCCTATAGGGCTGTATTATTACTGTATTCCCTCAGGAACACAGTAAAGTTACAGTAAGGTCTGTACAGAGGCCTAAGGGGCTGTATTATTACTGTATTCCCTCAGGTACACAGTAAAGTTACAGTAAGGTTTGTACAGAGGCCTGTGGCGCTGCTGCCTGATCTTACACATGGGCTGAGTTGGAGGTTATGAGGCTCATTGCAACCTTCAATGAATGGGCTAATCCACACGGGAGCCAGCCAGTAATATTGGCCGACACTCACTTGGGCCAGCCATTATACACACAGCCCCTATGTCTCAATCACTGTGGGAATGCAGGAGAAAAGTGAATAAAAATATATGGGAGACAGAATTGATGTGAAAGCTGCAACAGGTGTCACCCATGCAAAAGAAACCTAATTAAAACTGGTCAGGGCTGCATGTTGGGTCTGTTATACCAATGCAGCCCTAGATAAGCAGTCATCTCTAATGTTCCCAGTGTTGGCTGCTCACAAGTTCTCACCTTAGAGGTAACAATGCTTAAGACTCTGCCGGCCCTCCCAGAATCGTTCCACTTGACTTTATACATAGGCCCATTGTTCTCTCTCCCAGTTGCAGTGGTAATATCTCCCTTCACTAGTCCATTATCATCTCACAGTATCGGAGCCACTTCCTCCCATTAGTCACTTCTCTCAGCGTTTCAACAACGGCCCCAGAAACCTTTGCACAGGCCCCAGACACCTTCCTAAGTGATGTTCTGCTGCTGAAATGTGCTATAAGCACATCACAAATGAGTTCTAGCTCTATGGGCAGGAAAAATGGAAAAACATTAAAAGACATTAAAAGTCTCACAGTCACATCTACAGTACATAAAGGTCTACCTCGACTCAGATGTAAAGGAAATCGCCGGAAAACATAAAGGGTCATATTTATAAGAAAAAGAGAATCAATTCTGGGGCAAACAAAGTATACCACAAAGAACGAATACAAATTGCAATGAATTAAAATGAGGCATTTAACCCGTGCTTTCCATAAAATTCTGTCTCTATATAAATCCTTGGTAAGACCTCACCTAGAATATGGAGTACAGTTTTGGGCACCAGGAGGACCTGAGTTATAAAGAGAGACTAGCCAAACTGGGTTTGTTTACATTAGAGAAGAGACGTCTAAGGGGTGATATGACTACTATTTACACATATATTCAAGGTCAATATAAAGAACTAGCCAATTAACTATTTACTCAAAGAGCTGAGCTAAGAATGAGAGGTCATCCATTAAAGGGATAGTAATACTTCGTTGTATCTTTATTTTATTTTGTAGGCATTAAAAAAACATGAAGAACAATATAAGTCTTATATCTCAAACCTTTATGGTCTGAGAGATATTCACAAGCAAAGTTTCCCCTCCTGCCCCTTTTACCTAGTGTAAGCCATCTCTTCTCAGATGTGGAATGCAGTCCATAGACCAGACAGATAACTGCAAGGGACAATCTTCTTCCTATGAGAACAATGAAAGCCCTGCCCCCCTTGACAAGCTTTTCAGGTTTTTCCTTTATCTTAATTGAAGATTGTCCCTCTCTGCAGTCTACCTGGGCACCTCCCTTCTGATCTGGCTGAACAGTGTTACATCAGTAAAAGGGGCGGGAGGGGGATACTTTGTCATTCAATTACTCTTGAACTACAACTCTGACAGAATTGAAATAACACTCTCCAAAGTCCAAATACTATGATGATTAATTAGAGCTGCTTTTATTATGAAACATTACTATCCCTTTAAAGTGGAACTGCCACCGCAAAACAACTGTAGCTTAAATAACTCCCCATCTGGTGACTAGCTGCTTCGTAGCGCTAGTCGCCAGAATTATTACCTTATTCAATAGATTTATCCTTTCTTCCACGGCTGACAGGCAGGATGGATCGCGGTCATCTTGCCACAGTGACGTCCGCGTACCTGCTCTGTCTGTCCCAGCCGGCTTTAGCAGACGTTGCTAGGAGCGTGGACATCACTATGGCAAGATGGTGGTAGTTCCGCTTTAAGACTAGAGGAAAGGCACTACTGACTAAAACAAAGACAGGAATTTTTTACAGTAAGGGCAGCAAAAAGTTATGGAATGCTTTGCCGTGAGATGCATTCAGCCTCGTCAGCTATGTCACTACATTATATCTCTCACATCATATAGGGATAATAATGTTTCATTTTAAGATTCTTTAATATTGTAGGCATTAAAAAAAATAATTACATCGATGTTTAATCCCTTAACGACCCTTGACGGTCATAGTAGGTCAAGGGTCGATTTGACTGAACGACCCATGACGTACTATGATCGGCATGGAATTCCGGGCTCCCTCCGCGGCTGCACGCTGTTCATGGAGTCCGGAAGCGAAAGAAAAAAAAATGATCTGTGGTCCTTAACTGACCACGCCGCGCCGATCGGCCAGGCGTTAAGGGGTTAAGTCCTGTCTCTCAAACCTTTATGGTTTGAGAGGTATAACTGGCTAAAGATCTCCCCTCCAGGATGTTTCAGAGAAGTCAGCGCTCTAGTTGACAGCAGCAGATTCCGGTCATTTGACCGGATGACGGCTCTTCAGCAGAGCCGAAATTGTGTTATTTAGAAATAAGTACTTCATTGGAATGGGTCTATAAAGTGTGCTTGCAAACCAGACACACTTTGTAGACCGTTTAAATGATGTATTTATCTCTAAACAGTGCGATTTGAGCTCTGCTGAAGAGCCACCGGCCAGTCCCCAGACCAGAATCTATCAGCTACAGGACAGACTTCTCAGAAACAGCCTGGAGGGGGGAACTTTAACCAGTTAAACAGGACTTACATCAATGACATTCTTTTTATAATTCCTACAATATTAAAGACTTTTAAAATTAAATATTGCTATCCTTTAAATGAAAGGAAATTTGGGAATTTTTAGTTGACCTTATTAGACCCCTACAGTTTTGATGGTTTGCTCCAGAATTGCTACAGTTCTTCTTGATACATCATCCTCTTAGTCTTATATACAGTAATAATTGGAGCGTTGGAGAGGTGAGCAGTTCGTTGTAGTAAAATGCGCTACACACCCAGTCTGGCACTGAAGGATTAAAAAGTGAAATTTTACATTTAAAGGGATAGTAATACTTTGTTTTATCTTTATTTTATTTTGTAGGCATTAAAAAAACATGAACGATATAAGTTTCATCTCTCAAACCTTTATGGTTTGAGAGATATTCACAAGCAAAGTTTCCCCTCCCGCCCCTTTTACCTAGTATAAGCCATCTCTTCTCAGATGTGGAATCCAGTTCATAGACCAGACAGATAACAGCAGGGGACAATCTTCTTCCTATGAGAACAATGAAAGCCCAGCCCCCCTTGACAAGTTTTTCAGGTTTTTCCCTTATCTTAATTGAAGATTGTCCCTCTCTGCAGTCTACCTGGGCACCTCCCTTCTGATCTGGCTGAGCAGTGTTACATCAGTAAAAGGGGCGGGAGGGGGATACTTTATCATTGAATTACTCTTGAACTACAACTCTGACAGAATTGAAATAACACTCTCCAAGGTCCAAATACTATGATGATTAATTAGAGCTGCTTTTATTACGAGGCATTACTATCCCTTTAAGCTTTCAAATGCTAGGACATGTCTCTAGCATCCCAGAGGTGGAAATGAAATAATTTCAGGATTTCCACATTTCAGCACGGATCTGGATGAAGGCGCCAGTCAGACAGGGAATTGTGGGTACTGCTCTAGGGACCACAGAGGCAGACATAAGTTTTCTGCTGTATGTGACATATGGGAGTAAGGAATTTGTTTCTGCAAAGGAAAACTTGTCAAGATGAAACTATAATTTATATGCCTACAGGGACGTGTGTCCAGAAGAGCAATGTACCAGGTACAATAAAACACACTCTTAAACTGCTACTCTGAACATTTATATATTATTTATCTGTCTGAAGACCCATAAAGATTTGTATCATAGCCCTTTTGAACTTTCTCTCTGTGTGGCTGCCCTCTCTTTGGGCATTATTATACCAAAACACAGAGGAGAACAAAGGCTAAAACAGAGGTGTGAGGTACCACATGTAAATAGGGAGATCTGGCAAATCAGTGGGGGGGAGGCAAAACAGCTCCCTTGCTGCCCCCATGAGACAAACTCAACTATGAGACTTTGAAATCTCCTAACTTGGGCGTTCTCATCTTGTGTCCTCGGGCTCCAAAAACAGGCCAGTATTTCAGTATTTCCTTGCTAGAGAACAGGTGAATTAAAGGAGCAGCAAACTTTTTTAATTAAAAAAAATATGCATTGTAGGGCTGTTCCTTTTGAATACAATAAGGGCATTCCCACTGACAAGAGATGCATATTTACAGTTTAAGCCCATTTTTTGGGGTTTTTTTTACACTAGCAGTTCCCACTAGTGATCAAATTCCAATTACTTTTTCTTTTACATTCTAATTAAGAGGAAAGTAATGTGACAGAAACTGCCTGTCACTTCCTGTCAGATCTATCAGGAAGTAAACACAGTAAATTCACTTCCTGTCAGTTAGAACTATCAGGAAGTAAACACAGTAAAGTCACTTCCTGTCCATTAGAACTATCAGGAAGTAAACACAGTAAATTCACTTCCTGTCAGTTAGAACTATCAGGAAGTAATCACACAGCAAATTCACTTCCTGATTATTTGAACTGTTATAACTTTTGAATAAAACAACTGACAGTGGTGAGAGTGGCCTCAGGGAAAGCTTTTAATCAAAATGAATAGCCTTTCTTTAACTGTACTGGACTCTAGTAAGAAAATACTAAAATACTGGCCCTTTAATCGGCTCTGAGATCTTGACCTTAGAACCACTGCCCTAGTTCACTCTCATTGGGCTGCTGTAGACACAAGTGAAGGCCTTTCTAGCCCAACATTAACAGTCTATTAGGGCTGCACACATAACCCCTGCAGTTTATGTAAGTCACAGACTTCCAGATCATGTTCCAAACCTCTTCCACCAGAGGGGGTCAGTTTTCAGACTCCTGCTAAGGAATGAAAACAGCTGTTTTGGGGCAGTACAGTGGAGCTCCGGCTGTTTTGAAAAGTCTCCTCCAACACACCAAGCAAGAAGTAAAATATACTGGGACATATCCATAAAGCCAGCCAAGTCCCAACTCTGGGGCAAACAAATTGCACTGCTGGCATCAAATAAAAATACTCCTAAAAATACCAAACACGTACAATGTTCCACCTTAAAGGGACAGTGTCACATGATATAGAAAATATACACCATATTTTCTTAAATATAAGGGAGGTTTTTCCAAGCATTTAAGTTTGAAAAACTGACCTTACCTTAAAGGGATAGTAATAATTAAATTAAAAATATATATGTTGTAGGGTTTATCCCCCTGAGTAAAACAAGGGTACTGCCACTGCTGGAAGGTGTTTTATTCAAAAGATATTAAAGCTCAAAGTTGAATTTTTTAGGTGCAATATCACAGTGGCCTGAAATTGTACAGTGGCGCTGTTGCTACACCATCCTATGGAGATTTATGGTCCCGGGACCAGAGCTGTACATAGGTTGGTGTAGCAACATCGCCACTGTACAATTTCAGGCCACTGTGATATTTCACCTAAAAAATTCAATTTTGAGCTTAAATAACTTATAAATAAAACACCTTTACCATTGTTTTACTCAGGGGGATAAACCCTACAACATATTTTTTTTTTACATTTTAAGTATTAATACCACTTTAAATCTGAGATCCTCCTATATTTGGGTTGGCGTCAGATTGGTAAAAGATGTTTTGCTCTCTCCCGCCTTCCCTCCCAATCCTTCAATATGCTCATAAACGGATGCAAGTCTGCGCCCTGACAAGACAGATCCTGGCAGGACCTGAAAGTACCTGGGACACAAGCAATGAAGTGGACGGCAAATTCCAACATGTGGCCCCCCTGGACAAATCCTGTGCCTCTTGGATCTATGATATGAGGGTGCGGGACGGAGGGAAAGAAGAGATCAAGGGATGGAGGTGCAGAGGGAGAGATAAAGGGAAGGATGGAGAAATGGGCAGACACAAACATAGAGCAAATTAGGGTTTCTTCATATTTAGGTCTTTTTTTTTATAAACTAAAAACAAAATTTAGGGGTCTGCCTTATATTTGTGCTCAAAAAATAGATGGAACATATTGCAGGGTTTAACCTGATGAGAAAAGCTAGAATCCCCCACTGCTGTGGGAAGATATTTCAGCTCAGGCTTGCATTCTTTGGGTGCAGTACCAACATGGCCTGAAATTCCACAGTGGTGCTGGCACTAAAGCAGTGAAAGGAAGGTTATGGTCACTGACTAGCTGTCCATACACTGCTGTGCAAACAGCGCTCCACCTTAACATTTCAAGCCACAGAGGTACTGCACCCAAAAGAGGCAAGGTTTTTGTATAAAACATCTCTGAGCAGTGGAAGTACCCTTTTTACACAGCAGGAGAAATCTATATAAATATACTTCAATATTAAAACCCTTTGAATGCCAGAGAATTGCAATCCGTGGTGCACCCATCTGGCATTCAAAGGGTTAAGTGACACTATGACTTTAACCCTTTGAGTGCCAGAGGGGTACGCAACGCATTGCAGAGCAATACGTTGCGTACCCCTCTGGCACTCAAAGGGTTAACATCTTAGGTTAGGCTAGGCCTCAGACTAGGATAGTCCTCATTTCTAGTATCCAAGGGGTGTATCTATTTATTTAACCATTATTTACACATGTAGCCATGTCTGCCCTTTGTTGGACTTTAAGGCTACACACTCGGCCCTTGGGATGAGTGCGTCTGCCTGCTCTGGGACAGAGTTATCTCAGTACAGACAAGTGGACGTTTATTAACACGGCATTTAGACCACAAGATGAAATGCACTTTCCAAACCATCGATCTTCTCCAAGTTAGAAAAATAGACCTGTTTATAGTCTAAATGTCAATATTTGCTGAGGGCATTCAAGCAATACTTCCTTTTATTCCCCAGACGAAAGTTCACATAACAAAACTCTATTTGTCTGTTCCTCCCAGAAGTACCGTGTGTAAGAAAGTGCCCTGCGCCATCCGACGCTCAGCTATACCCACCTGTGAGCACAGATTAGGGATAACAAGTGTGTGAAAATGCAGCTGGCGCAGCCAGTAAACCACAGGAAACCATTCACCTGCAGGTGCCCGACGAGACACTCTAAAATCCTCCAGAATCATCACATTCTGTTATGTTCCACTTTACTTCATGTTAATTTCAAATACATTCACTGAACAGTCAGTAAGTACACATTCACCTGAACTTAAAACAAGAAACCGAGGGCATAATTCACAAAGAAATGAGGTGTAATTCTAAAATCAATCTATGGTCCATACACACACACACACAAATCAGTCTATGGTCCATACACACACACACACACACACACACACAAATCAGTCAGTCTATGGTCCATACACACAAACACACACACACACACACACACACACACACAAATCAGTCAGTCTATGGTCCATACACACACACACACACAAAATCAGTCAGTCTATGGTCCATACACACACACACACAAATCAGTCAGTCTATGGTCCATACACACACACACACACAAATCAGTCAGTCTATGGTCCATACACACAAACACACACACACAAATCAGTCAGTCTATGGTCCATACACAAACACACACAATATCAGTCAGTCTATGGTCCATACACATACACACACACACACACACAAATCAGTCAGTCTATGGGACATACACATACACACACACACACACAAATCAGTCAGTCTATGGGACATACACACACACACACACACAAGTCAATCTAAGGGAGATACAACCACACACATACACGAATCAGTCTATGGGACATACACACACACACACACACACATGAATCAGTCTATGGGAAATACATACACACACACACACACGTCGGTCTATGGGCCATACATACATGCACACACATATACAAAAACACACACATACATGCACACATACACGCACTAGTAAGTCTATGGGAGATACATACACATGCACACACACACATCAGTCTATGTGCCACAAAAATACACACACACACACACCCACATATACACAGACCTATACACATATATAAAAGCATCTATATAAATCCACATACATGGATACACACAAATATACTCACGTATACATACACACACATGTACATGAAAATACCCACACACCTGTTAAAGTACATCAGTCTATGGTCCACAAGCATACACACACACACATACATCAGTCTATGGGCCACAAACATACACACACATACATACACATCAGTCTATGGGCCACAAACATACATACACACACACACACACACACACACACACACACATACATCAGTCTATGGGCCACAAACATACACACACATACATCAGTCTATGGGCCACAAACATACACACACACAAACACACACACACATCAGTCTATGGGCCACAAACATACACACACACACACACACACACACACACATCAGTCTATGGGCCACAAACATACACACACACACACACATCAGTCTATGGGCCACAAACACACACACACACACACACACACACACACACACATACACTGCCTTCACTAATTTGCATAAACTGACAAATAAATATGGTTCCAGGGAGATGTCAGTCTTGGACTTTGAAAGCAGGGATAAAGATACGATATCACACTATCCCTGCAGCCTTCAGTGCTCTGTATGATGTAGAGACATGCTTTTCTACATTGTTTCCATGTCTTTTTTTTACATTGTATCGTCTTCTTACAAAGTCTCTCTTGCTACTATAGTCCCACAAAGAGAGCTTCCTGGAAACCAGTATAGAGCGCTCCGTAACAGGGACATATAATTGTGCGGTAATAAAAAGTCTATGCAATTCGACTTTACATACTAAGCTCTTACAGAATGTAGAAAGTCAAAAATGAGGCTGTCACTTTAACCCCTTAAGGACTCCTTATAGGGTTCATTTGAAAATAAAATGTTCCACCAACAAACAAAAAAGCTTGAGAACCACTGCTGTATAAATTCTATAAACAGATAATCAATCCAGGATTACTTCACAACATTTCAATCACTGATTTGAGAGAATCGGGGGTATTTACAGGAGGAGGTTATTATGCCTTATATTAGTGGACGGGGAAAGACGTAAATCATACCTACAACGGCAAGAACGCTGGTGAGTAGCAGTAAATCCATTCCTTTATTTTCTGTGTTTATTGATTAGATCAACATTTTTATCTGACTACATAAGCATTTGGCAGGCAGATGTGTAATTAGTTATGAGTCCTGGATCGAAGCATTCTACAAATCCCAAGTGCTCCTTTTTACAAAATGCTAATGTACAACAGAAAATATCCCAACAGTCACAACAGATAATGGTTGGCCCTGGAATATCCAGCGGCTTGAGATTCACCGTTACATTTTTTTGACAACTGGGTATGTGATGCAGCTGGTCCAAGACTTTATAAATATTTACTCGAGTTCTGAAATATATAATACCAGCGCGTCCTACCATTTGCTAATGTCATATTGTGTGCTTATCTGGTGAGGCATACGGTGGCACAGATCTATTGTATTCTAGTAAATTTTATATTTGCTCGGATGAACAACAGACTGGGCAGCTGTGACACAAATTATGTAAATTATGCCCTGCTGAAAAATAACACAGATTCTTTCATTTCAGCGCTCAGTACATTATAAGATGTGTCTTAAAACGTACCCACTTGTGCAAAAAAAACAAAACACCATCTCACTGTATGAAACACTGGTATAATCATTTCTATTAAATTTGCTAATAATTCCTTCTGTATCCTGCACAAACAGATCTCTTTGGCGTAGCTATTAATACACTTGATTGGCCCGTGGCAGTCCCAATATAGGCCACTTCATCTATTTGTCCATTAATCTAATTTTATATAAAGCATCTACATAGTTCTGATACCGCACAGGGGTGTAACTAGAAGCCATCGGGCCCTGGTGCAAAAATTGCCATGGGCACCCTCAGCTCACACTGCCCCCACCATTGGCCACCTCCGCTTTGCCCTCAATCTCCTCCTCCACATTGCCCCCAATCATTTGTCCACCTCCACAATGTCCCTATTGACCCCTCAGTGTCCATCTTCTACCTCCCTGGTGGTCCAGCGGAGTGGCAGGAGAGGTCAGTGCCTCCTTCAGCACAGACCTCTATTAGCTGCAGGAGCTCTCGCACAGTCCTCTCTCCAGTAATGCAGAGCGCTGAGAGATGATGTCATGATGATGTCATCTCCCATCGCTCTGCATTACTAAAGTGCTGGAGTCAGAGGGAGAGCAGCTTCTTGTTGAGGGCGCCAGGCAGGGGAGCTGAATGGGGTGGCTGGGCTCCTGTAGTGATGGGCCCGGTCGCAGGTGCGACCCCTATTGTTATGCCACTGATACTGCACAAAAGGGGAAATACACAAAAAACAAGTTCTGCTAATGAGAGCTTATAATAGAGGGAGTAGAGAGGCAAGAGGAACATGAGGTAAAGGTAGGGGAACACTGCACTCAAAAGCACTTCTTTCTTCCACCCACTGACCGGCAGCTAATGTGGCAAGAGGCACTTACTTCCCATAGCACTTACACCTTCTGTGTCCAACCAACCTTCCTCAGGACTTTAAAGGGATAGTAATGTTTCATAATAAAAGCAGCTCTAATTAATCATCATAGTATTTGGACTTTGGAGAGTGTTATTTCAATACTGTCAGAGTTGTAGTACAAGAGTAATTCAATGACAAAGTATCCTCCTCCCACCCCTTTTACTGATGTAACACTGCTCAGCCAGATCAGAAGGGAGGTGCCCAGGTAGACTGCAGAGAGGGACAATCTTCAATTAAGATAAGGGAAAAACCTGAAAAACTTGTCAAGGGGGGCAGGGATTTAATTGTTCTCATAGGAAGAAGATTGTCCCCTGCTGTTATCTGTCTGGTCTATGGACTGGATTCCACATCTGAGAAGAGATGGCTTACACTAGGTAAAAGGGGGCAGGGCTTTCATTGTTCTCATAGGAAGAAGATTGTCCCCTGCTGTTATCTGTCTGGTCTATGGACTGGATTCCACATCTGAGAAGAGATGGCTTACACTAGGTAAAAGGGGCGGGAGGGGAAACTTTGCTTGTGAATATCTCTCAAACCATAAAGGTTTGAGAGATAAGACTTATATCGTTCTTCATGTTTTTTTAATGCCTACAAAATAAAATAAAGATAAAACGAAGTATTACTATCCCTTTAACTTCAAGGCGGTCCTTAAGGGATCCAACTTTAGAGATCTTAGTGCATGGGCTCCACAGAATAACACAGGAACCTGAGAGTTTATAAAACTGGAGAAGCCATCACCACTTTATCACCTCTTTATCACACCTTAGTGTATAATTGTCCCGGGGGTGGGGGAGGTTATGCACTAAGGAGTGATAAAGAGGTGATAAAGTGACGATGGCTTCTCCAGTTTTATAAACTCTCCAATTCCTATGTTATTCTATGGAGCCCATGCACTAAGATCTCTCAAGCTTTGCAGATCTTGGTGCATTGGCTCCATAGAATAACATAGGAACCAGAGAAGTGATATTGCTCCACTTTATCGCCTCTTTATCACATCTTAATGCATAGCCCCCAGATGTTTTTCCCGTCCATGAATTAAGAGGGATAGTAATGTTTCACAGTAAAAGCAGCTCCAATTAATCTTCATGGTATTTGGGCCATGGTGAGTATTATATCAATACTGTCAGAGTTGTACACCAAGAGTAATTGAATGATAAAATATCCCCCTCCCGCCCCTTTTACTGATGTAACACTGCTCACCTCAGAGCAGCAAGACTGTCCGGATGGATCACAGAGAGGGACATAAGGGAAAAACCTGAAAAACCTGTCAAGGGGGCAGGGTTTTCCTTATGATCACAGTAAGAAGATTGTCCCTTGATGTGAGCTGTCTGGTCTATGAACTGGATTCCACATCTGAGGTGAGCAGTGTTATACTAGGTAAAAGGGGTGGGAGGGAGAAACTTTATCATTCAATTACTCTTGTACTACAACTGACAGTATTGAAATAACACTCTCCATGGCCCAAATACTATGAAGATTAATTGGAGCTGCTTTTATTATGATATAAACCAAATAAAGGTGCCAAACACAATTTATACTGGCACAGGACAAACTCTATATATCTACAGGAAACACAAATGCATTGGAGGCCTACCCACAATCCAAAGGAAAAAAGCCCCATTTAAATCAATTGGAATTGGTATTTGTCTTGGAGGTGCATTTGGTTCCCCCAAAATTGTTGCACTTTCCTTTGTGCATGGGCCTTCTGTTTAGAATTCCAGAATTTAAAGTGCAAGTTGCTGTAAAATATGTAATCAAATAGCAATAAAAAAATCATTTATAACATTTAATGACTTTAATCTTTTATTTATTCTGGTATAAATAGTAAACCCATTAAGGGCCAGAGGCGTGTGTATCACAATGCTTCCCATTGCACGGCACACCCTCTGGTCCTGAAATGGTTAAAACGATCTCTTGCAGTACAAGGTATAAACATGCAATTTATTATGTAATGCAATATTTTGATTGGTTAATAGTGAAGCAGATATTTACATGGAAATGCTGAACCAGGAAAATCACATCAGTCAGTGTTATTTAATTGCTATTTGTTATGTTACTGTAAATGAGCATTCAATAGACAGGGTGAAAATTCTCATTTACAAAGGGCCTAAACATATCAAGAGTAAGTCTATACTTATTGATGAACAAGCCATAAATATGGAAGTGCACACTACTACAGCTCCCAATAACACACCCGTACACACTATTACATCTCCCAGTAACACAGCCGTACACACTATTACATCTCCCAGTAACACAGACATACACACTATTACATCTCCCAGTAACACAGCCGTACACACTATTACATCTCCCAATAACACAGACATACACACTATTACATCTCCCAGTAACACAGACATACACACTATTACATCTCCCAGTAACACAGCCGTACACACTATTACATCTCCCAGTAACACACCCGTACACACTATTACACCTCCCAGTAACACAGCCGTACACACTATTACATCTCCCAATAACACACCCGTACACACTACTACATCTCCCAGTAACACACCCGTACACACTACTACATCTCCCAGTAACACAGCCGTACACACTATTACATCTCCCAGTAACACACCCGTACACACTATTACATCTCCCAGTAACACAGCCGTACACACTATTACACCTCCCAGTAACACACCCGTACACACTATTACATCTCCCAATAACACAGACATACACACTATTACATCTCCCAATAACACAGACATACACACTATTACATCTCCCAGTAACACACCCGTACACACTATTACATCTCCCAGTAACACACCCGTACACACTATTACATCTCCCAGTAACACACCCGTACACACTACTACATCTCCCAGTAACACAGCCGTACACACTATTACATCTCCCAGTAACACACCCGTACACACTATTACATCTCCCAGTAACACAGCCGTACACACTATTACACCTCCCAGTAACACACCCGTACACACTATTACATCTCCCAATAACACACCCGTACACACTATTACATCTCCCAATAACACAGACGTACACACTATTACACCTCCCAATAACACAGACGTACACACTATTACATCTCCCAGTAACACAGCTGTACACACTATTACATCTCCCAGTAACACACCCGTACACACTACTACATCTCCCAGTAACACAGCCGTGCACACTATTACATCTCCCAGTAACACAGCCGTACACACTATTACACCTCCCAATAACACAGACGTACACACTATTACATCTCCCAGTAACACAGACGTACACACTATTACATCTCCCAGTAACACACCCGTACACACTACTACATCTCCCAGTAACACAGCCGTACACACTATTACATCTCCCAGTAACACACCCGTACACACTATTACATCTCCCAGTAACACAGCTGTACACACTATTACATCTCCCAGTAACACACCCGTACACACTACTACATCTCCCAGTAACACAGCCGTGCACACTATTACATCTCCCAGTAACACAGCCGTACACACTATTACACCTCCCAATAACACAGACGTACACACTATTACACCTCCCAATAACACAGACGTACACACTATTACATCTCCCAGTAACACAGACGTACACACTATTACATCTCCCAGTAACACAGCCGTACACACTATTACATCTCCCAGTAACACAGCCGTACACACTATTACATCTCCCAGTAACACACCCGTACACACTATTACATCTCCCAGTAACACAGCCGTACACACTATTACACCTCCCAGTAACACACCCGTACACACTATTACATCTCCCAGTAATACAGCCGTACACGCTATTACATCTCCCAGTAACACAGCCGTACACACTATTACACCTCCCAATAACACAGACGTACACACTATTACATCTCCCAGTAACACAGCCGTACACACTATTACACCTTCCAATAACACAGACGTACACACTATTACACCTCCCAATAACACACCTGTACACACTATTACATCTCCCAGTAACACACCCGTACACACTATTACACCTCCCAATAACACAGACGTACACACTATTACACCTCCCAATAACACAGACGTACACACTATTACATCTCCCAGTAACACAGCCGTACACACTATTACACCTCCCAATAACACAGACGTACACACTATTACACCTCCCAATAACACACCTGTACACACTATTACATCTCCCAGTAACACAGCCGTACACACTATTACATCTCCCAATAATACACCTGTACACACTATTACATCTCCCAATAACACAGACATACACACTATTACATCTCCCAGTAACACAGCCGTACACACTATTACATCTCCCAATAACACAGCCGTGTACACTATTACAGCTCCCAGTAACACAGACGTACACACTATTACATCTCCCAATAACACACCCGTACACACTATTACATCTCCCAATAACACAAATATATACACTATTACAGCTCCCAGTAACACAGCCGTACACACTATTACATCTCCCAGTAACACAGACATACACACTATTACATCTCCCAATAACACAGCCGTACACACTATTACATCTCCCAGTAACACAGACGTACACACTATTACATCTCCCAGTAACACACCCGTACACACTATTACATCTCCCAATAACACAGCCGTACACACTATTACATCTCCCAATAACACACCCGTACACACTATTACATCTCCCAATAACACAGCCGTACACACTATTACATCTCCCAATAACACACCCGTACACACTATTACATCTCCCAGTAACACACCCGTACACACTATTACATCTCCCAGTAATACAGACATACACACTATTACATCTCCCAGTGATACAGACATACACACTATTACATCTCCCAGTAACACAGACATACACACTATTACATCTCCCAGTAACACACCCGTACACACTATTACATCTCCCAATAACACAGACGTACACACTATTACATCTCCCAGTAACACAGACGTACACACTATTACATCTCCCAATAACACAGCCGTACACACTATTACATCTCCCAGTAACACAGATGTACACACTATTACATCTCCCAGTAACACACCCGTACACACTATTACATCTCCCAATAACACACCCGTACACACTATTACATCTCCCAATAACACAAATATATACACTATTACATCTCCCAGTAACACACCCGTACACACTATTACATCTCCCAATAACACACCCGTACACACTATTACATCTCCCAATAACACAAATATATACACTATTACAGCTCCCAGTAACACAGCCGTACACACTATTACATCTCCCAATAACACAGCCGTACACACTATTACATCTCCCAGTAACACAGACGTACACACTATTACATCTCCCAATAACACAGCCGTACACACTATTACATCTCCCAATAACACAGACGTGCACACTATTACATCTCCCAGTAACACAGCCGTACACACTATTACATCTCCCAATAACACACCCGTACACACTATTACATCTCCCAATAACACAGCCGTACACACTATTACACCTCCCAGTAACACAGACATACACTCTATTACATCTCCCAGTAACACAGACATACACACTATTACATCTCCCAGTAACACAGCCGTACACACTATTACATCTCCCAATAACACAGACGTACACACTATTACATCTCCCAGTAACACAGACATACACACTATTACATCTCCCAGTAACACAGACATACACACTATTACATCTCCCAGTAACACAGCCGTACACACTATTACATCTCCCAGTAACACAGCCGTACACACTATTACATCTCCCAGTAACACACCCGTACACACTATTACATCTCCCAATAACACAGCCGTACACACTATTACATCTCCCAGTAACACAGCCGTACACACTATTACATCTCCCAATAACACAGCCGTGCACACTATTACATCTCCCAATAACACAGCCGTACACACTATTACATCTCCCAATAACACAGCCGTGCACACTATTACATCTCCCAGTAACACAGCCGTACACACTATTACATCTCCCAATAACACAGACATACACACTATTACATCTCCCAGTAACACACCCGTACACACTATTACATCTCCCAATAATACACCTGTACACACTATTACATCTCCCAATAACACAGCCGTACACACTATTACATCTCCCAATAACACACCCGTACACACTATTACATCTCACAGTAACACAGACATACACACTATTACATCTCCCAATAACACAGCCGTGCACACTATTACATCTCCCAGTAACACAGCCGTACACACTATTACATCTCCCAATAACACAGACGTACACACTATTACATCTCCCAGTAACACAGCCGTACACACTATTACATCTCCCAATAACACAGACGTACACACTATTACATCTCCCAGTAACACAGACATACACACTATTACATCTCCCAGTAACACAGACGTACACACTATTACATCTCCCAGTAACACAGACATACACACTATTACATCTCCCAGTAACACAGACATACACACTATTACACCTCCCAGTAACACACCCGTACACACTATTACATCTCCCAATAACACAGCCATACACACTATTACATCTCACAGTAACACAGACATACACACTATTACATCTCCCAGTAACACACCCGTACACACTATTACATCTCCCAGTAACACAGCCATACACACTATTACATCTCACAGTAACACAGACATACACACTATTACATCTCCCAGTAACACAGATGTACACACTATTACATCTCCCAATAACACAGCCGTACACACTATTACATCTCCCAATAACACACCCGTACACACTATTACACCTCCCAGTAACACAGACATACACACTATTACATCTCCCAGTAACACAGACGTACACACTATTACATCTCCCAGTAACACAGCCGTACACACTATTACATCTCCCAATAACACAGCCGTACACACTATTACATCTCCCAGTAACACACCCGTACACACTATTACATCTCCCAATAACACACCCATACACACTATTACACCTCCCAGTAACACAGACATACACACTATTACATCTCCCAGTAACACAGACGTACACACTATTACATCTCCCAATAACACAACCGTACACACTACTACATCTCCCAATAACACACCCGTACACACTATTAAATCTCCCAATAACACAGCCGTACACACTATTACATCTCCCAGTAACACAGCCGTGCACACTATTACATCTCCCAATAACACACCCGTACACACTATTACATCTCCCAATAACACAGCCGTGCACACTATTACATCTCCCAATAACACAGCCGTACACACTATTACATCTCCCAATAACACACCCGTACACACTATTACATCTCCCAGTAACACACCCGTACACACTATTACACCTCCCAGTAACACAGACATACACACTATTACATCTCCCAGTAACACAGCCGTACACACTATTACATCTCCCAATAACACAGCCGTACACACTATTACATCTCCCAGTAACACAGCCGTACACACTATTACACCTCCCAGTAACACACCCGTACACACTATTACATCTCCCAGTAATACAGCCGTACACACTATTACATCTCCCAATAACACAGCCGTACACACTATTACATCTCCCAATAACACAGCCGTACACACTATAACATCTCCCAATAACACAGACGTACACACTATTACATCTCCCAATAAGACAGCCGTGCACACTATAACATCTCCCAATAACACAAACGTACACACTATTACATCTCCCAATAACACAGCCGTACACACTATTACATCTCCCAGTAACACAGCCGTACACACTATTACATCTCCCAATAACACAGCCGTACACACTATTACATCTCCCAGTAACACAGACATACACACTATTACATCTCCCAGTAACACAGCCGTACACACTATTACACCTCCCAATAACACACCCGTACACACTATTACATCTCCCAGTAACACAGCCGTACACACTATTACATCTCCCAGTAACACAGCCGTACACACTATTACATCTCCCAGTAACACAGCCGTACACACTATTACATCTCCCAGTAACACAGCCGTACACACTATAACATCTCCCAATAACACAGACGTACACACTATTACATCTCCCAGTAACACAGCCGTACACACTATTACATCTCCCAATAACACAGCCGTACACACTATTACATCTCCCAATAAGACAGCCGTGCACACTATAACATCTCCCAATAACACAGCCGTACACACTATTACATCTCCCAGTAACACAGCCGTACACAGTATTACATCTCCTAATAACACAGCCGTACACACTATTACATCTCCCAATAAGACAGCCGTGCACACTATTACATCTCCCAATAACACACCCATACACACTATTACATCTCCCAATAACACAGCCGTACACACTATTACATCTCCCAGTAACACAGCCGTACACACTATTACATCTCCCAATAACACAGCCGTACACACTATTACATCTCCCAATAACACACCCGTACACACTATTCCATCTCCCAATAACACAGCCGTACACACTATTACATCTCCCAGTAACACAGACATACACACTATTACATCTCCCAGTAATACAGCCGTACACACTATTACATCTCCCAATAACACAGCCGTACACACTATTACATCTCCCAATAACACAGACGTACACACTATTACATCTCCCAATAACACAGCCGTACACACTATTACATCTCCCAATAACACATCCGTACACACTATTACATCTCCCAATAACACACCCGTACACACTATTCCATCTCCCAATAACACAGCCATACACACTATTACATCTCCCAATAACACAGCCGTACACACTATTACATCTCCCAGTAACACAGCCGTACACAGTATTACATCTCCCAATAACACAGCCGTACACACTATTACATCTCCCAATAAGACAGCCGTGCACACTATTACATCTCCCAATAACACACCCATACACACTATTACATCTCCCAATAACACAGCCGTACACACTATTACATCTCCCAGTAACACAGCCGTACACACTATTACATCTCCCAATAACACAGCCGTACACACTATTACATCTCCCAATAACACACCCGTACACACTATTCCATCTCCCAATAACACAGCCGTACACACTATTACATCTCCCAGTAACACAGACATACACACTATTACATCTCCCAGTAATACAGCCGTACACACTATTACATCTCCCAATAACACAGCCGTACACACTATTACATCTCCCAATAACACAGACGTACACACTATTACATCTCCCAATAACACAGCCGTACACACTATTACATCTCCCAATAACACAGCCGTACACACTATTACATCTCCCAATAACACACCCGTACACACTATTCCATCTCCCAATAACACAGCCATACACACTATTACATCTCCCAGTAACACAGCCGTACACACTATTACATCTCCCAATAACACAGCCGTACACACTATAACATCTCCCAATAACACAGACGTACACACTATTACATCTCCCAATAAGACAGCCGTGCACACTATTACATCTCCCAGTAACACAGCCGTACACACTATTACATCTCCCAGTAACACACCCGTACACACTATTACATCTCCCAGTAACACAGACATACACACTATTACATCTCCCAGTAACACAGCCGTACACACTATTACATCTCCCAGTAACACAGCCGTGCACACTATTACATCTCCCAGTAACACAGCCGTACACACTATTACATCTCCCAGTAACACAGCCGTACACACTATTACATCTCCCAGTAACACACCCGTACACACTATTACATCTCCCAGTAACACAGCCGTACACACTATTACATCTCCCAGTAACACACCCGTACACACTATTACATCTCCCAATAACACAGCCGTACACACTATTACATCTCCCAATAACACACCCGTACACACTATTACACCTCCCAGTAACACAGCCGTACACACTATTACATCTCCCAATAACACAGACATACACACTATTACATCTCCCAGTAACACAGACATACACACTATTACATCTCCTAGTAACACAGACATACACACTATTACATCTCCCAGTAACACAGACATACACACTATTACATCTCCCAGTAATACAGACATACACACTATTACATCTCCCAGTGATACAGACATACACACTATTACACCTCCCAGTAACACAGACGTACACACTATTACATCTCCCAATAACACAGACATACACACTATTACATCTCCCAGTAACACAGACATACACACTATTACATCTCCTAGTAACACAAACATACACACTATTACACCTCCCAGTAACACAGACATACACACTATTACACCTCCCAGTAACACAGACGTACACACTATTACACCTCCCAGTAACACAGACATACACACTATTACATCTCCCAATAACACAGACATACACACTATTACACCTCCCAGTAAGACAGCCGTGCACACTATTACATCTCCCAATAACACAGCCGTACACACTATTACATCTCCCAATAACACAGACGTACACACTATTACATCTCCCAGTAACACAGCCGTACACACTATTACATCTCCCAATAACACAGCCGTACACACTATTACATCTCCCAATAACACACCCGTACACACTATTACACCTCCCAGTAACACAGCCGTACACACTATTACATCTCCCATTAACACAGACATACACACTATTACATCTCCCAGTAACACAGACATACACACTATTACACCTCCCAGTAACACAGACGTACACACTATTACACCTCCCAGTAACACAGACATACACACTATTACATCTCCCAATAACACAGACATACACACTATTACATCTCCCAGTAACACAGCCGTACACACTATTACATCTCCCAGTAACACAGCCGTGCACACTATTACATCTCCCAATAACACAGACATACACACTATTACATCTCCCAATAACACAGCCGTACACACTATTACATCTCCCAGTAACACAGCCGTACACACTATTACACCTCCTAATAATACACCCGTACACACTATTACATCTCCCAATAACACACCCGTACACACTATTACATCTCCCAATAACACAGCCGTACACACTATTACATCTCCCAATAACACAGCCGTACACACTATTACATCTCCCAATAATACACCCGTACACACTATTACATCTCCCAATAACACAGCCGTACACACTATTACACCTCCTAATAACACAGCCGTACACACTATTACATCTCCCAATAATACACCCGTACACACTATTACATCTCCCAATAACACAGCCGTACACACTATTACACCTCCTAATAATACACCCGTACACACTATTACATCTCCCAATAACACACCCGTACACACTATTACATCTCCCAATAACACACCCGTACACACTATTACATCTCCCAATAACACAGCCGTACACACTATTACATCTCCCAGTAACACACCCGTACACACTATTACATCTCCCAATAACACAGCCGTACACACTATTACATCTCCCAATAACACAGCCGTACACACTATTACATCTCCCAATAATACACCCGTACACACTATTACATCTCCCAATAACACAGCCGTACACACTATTACACCTCCTAATAATACACCCGTACACACTATTACATCTCCCAATAACACACCCGTACACACTATTACATCTCCCAATAACACACCCGTACACACTATTACATCTCCCAATAACACAGCCGTACACACTATTACATCTCCCAGTAACACACCCGTACACACTATTACATCTCCCAATAACACAGCCGTACACACTATTACATCTCCCAGTAACACAGCCGTGCACACTATTACATCTCCCAGTAACACAGCCGTACACACTATTACATCTCCCAGTAACACAGCCGTACACACTATTACATCTCCCAGTAACACACCCGTACACACTATTACATCTCCCAGTAACACAGCCGTACACACTATTACATCTCCCAGTAACACACCCGTACACACTATTACATCTCCCAATAACACAGCCGTACACACTATTACATCTCCCAGTAACACACCCGTACACACTATTACATCTCCCAGTAACACAGCCGTACACACTATTACATCTCCCAGTAACACACCCGTACACACTATTACATCTCCCAGTAACACACCCGTACACACTATTACATCTCCCAATAACACAGCCGTACACACTATTACATCTCCCAGTAACACACCCGTACACACTATTACATCTCCCAGTAACACAGCCGTACACACTATTACATCTCCCAGTAACACACCCGTACACACTATTACATCTCCCAGTAACACAGCCGTACACACTATTACATCTCCCAGTAACACACCCGTACACACTATTACATCTCCCAGTAACACACCCGTACACACTATTACATCTCCCAATAACACAGCCGTGCACACTATTACATCTCCCAGTAACACAGCCGTACACACTATTACATCTCCCAGTAACACAGCCGTACACACTATTACATCTCCCAGTAACACACCCGTACACACTATTACATCTCCCAGTAACACAGCCGTACACACTATTACATCTCCCAGTAATACACCCGTACACACTATTACATCTCCCAGTAACACAGCCGTACACACTATTACACCTCCCAATAACACACCCGTACACACTATTACATCTCCCAATAACACAGCCGTACACACTATTACATCTCCCAGTAACACACCCGTACACACTATTACATCTCCCAATAACACAGCCGTACACACTATTACATCTCCCAGTAACACAGCCGTGCACACTATTACATCTCCCAGTAACACAGCCGTACACACTATTACATCTCCCAGTAACACAGCCGTACACACTATTACATCTCCCAGTAACACACCCGTACACACTATTACATCTCCCAGTAACACAGCCGTACACACTATTACATCTCCCAGTAACACACCCGTACACACTATTACATCTCCCAATAACACAGCCGTACACACTATTACATCTCCCAATAACACACCCGTACACACTATTACACCTCCCAGTAACACAGCCATACACACTATTACATCTCCCAATAACACAGACATACACACTATTACATCTCCCAGTAACACAGACATACACACTATTACATCTCCTAGTAACACAGACATACACACTATTACATCTCCCAGTAACACAGACATACACACTATTACATCTCCCAGTAACACAGACATACACACTATTACACCTCCCAGTAACACAGACATACACACTATTACATCTCCCAATAACACAGACATACACACTATTACATCTCCCAGTAACACAGACATACACACTATTACACCTCCCAGTAAGACAGCCGTGCACACTATTACATCTCCCAGTAACACAGCCGTACACACTATTACATCTCCCAATAACACAGCCGTACACACTATTACATCTCCCAATAACACACCCGTACACACTATTACACCTCCCAGTAACACAGATGTACACACTATTACAGCTCCCAATAACACAGACGTACACACTATTACATCTCCCAGTAACACAGCCGTACACACTATTACACCTCCCAGTAACACAGATGTACACACTATTACAGCTCCCAATAACACAGCCGTACACACTATTACACCTCCCAGTAACACACCCGTACACACTACTACATCTCCCAGTAACACAGCCGTACACACTATTACATCTCCCAGTAACACAGACATACACACTATTACATCTCCCAGTAACACAGCCGTACACACTATTATATCTCCCAGTAACACAGACATACACACTATTACATCTCCCAGTAACACACCCGTACACACTACTACATCTCCCACTCACACAGATATACACACTATTATATCTCCCAGTAACACAGACATTCACACTATTACATCTGCCAGTAACACAGCCGTACACACTATTACATCTCCCAGTAACACAGACATACACACTATTACACCTCCCAGTAACACAGACGTACACACTATTACATCTCCCAGTAACACACCCGTACACACTATTACATCTCCCAATAACACAGCCGTGCACACTATTACATCTCCCAATAACACAGCCGTACACACTATTATATCTCCCAGTAACACAGACATACACACTATTACATCTCCCAGTAACACAGACATTCACACTATTACATCTCCCAATAACACAGACGTACACACTATTACACCTCCCAGTAATACAGACGTACACACTATTACATCTCCCAGTAACACACCCGTACACACTATTACATCTCCCAGTAATACAGACATACACACTATTACATCTCCCAGTGATACAGACATACACACTATTACATCTCCCAGTAATACAGACATACACACTATTACATCTCCCAGTAACACAGACATACACACTATTACATCTCCCAGTAACACAGCCGTACACACTATTACATCTCCCAATAACACAGACATACACACTATTACATCTCCCAGTAATACAGACATACACACTATTACATCTCCCAATAACACAGACGTACACACTATTACATCTCCCACTCACACAGACATACACACTATTACATCTCCCAGTAATACAGACATACACACTATTACATCTCCCAGTAACACAGACATACACACTATTACATCTCCCAATAACACAGACGTACACACTATTACATCTCCCAGTAACACAGACGTACACACTATTACATCTCCCACTCACACAGATATACACACTATTACATCTCCCAATAACACAGACGTACACACTATTACATCTCCCACTCACACAGATATACACACTATTACATCTCCCAATAACACAGACGTACACACTATTACATCTCCCAGTAACACACCCGTACACACTATTACATCTCCCAGTAACACAGCCGTACACACTATTACATCTCCCAATAACACAGCCGTACACACTATTACATCTCCCAGTAACACAGACATACACACTATTACATCTCCCAGTAACACACCCGTACACACTACTACATCTCCCAGTAACACAGACATACACACTATTACATCTCCCAGTAACACAGACGTACACACTATTACATCTCCCAGTAACACAGCCGTACACACTATTACACCTCCCAGTAACACAGACATACACACTATTACATCTCCCAGTAACACAGACGTACACACTATTACACCTCCCAGTAACACAGCCGTACACACTATTACATCTCCCAATAACACAGCAGTACACACTATTACATCTCCCAGTAACACAGCCGTACACACTATTACACCTCACAATAACACAGACGTACACACTATTACATCTCCCAGTAACACAGACGTACACACTATTACATCTCCCAGTAACACAGACGTACACACTATTACATCTCCCAGTAACACAGACATACACACTATTACATCTCCCAGTAACACAGCCGTACACACTATTACATCTCCCAGTAACACAGACATACACACTATTACATCTCCCAATAACGCAGACATACACACTATTACATCTCCCAGTAACACAGACGTACACACTATTACATCTCCCAGTAACACAGACGTACACACTATTACATCTCCCAGTAACACAGACGTACACACTATTACATCTCCCAGTAACACAGCCGTACACACTATTACATCTCCCAGTAACACACCCGTACACACTATTACATCTCCCAGTAATACAGATATATACACTATTACATCTCCCAGTAACACAGACGTACACACTATTACATCTCCCAGTAATATAGCTGATACGCTGT
Organism: Rhinophrynus dorsalis; assembly: GCA_037306005.1. Taxonomy (NCBI): domain Eukaryota; kingdom Metazoa; phylum Chordata; class Amphibia; order Anura; family Rhinophrynidae; genus Rhinophrynus; species Rhinophrynus dorsalis. The sequence continues at coordinate 11,292,821 of CM074722.1, forward strand.
TCTCAGACTCATCTCACAAGCAGACATTAATCCTTTGACTGCTGGATCACAATGAGGAGCAATGTGTTGCACACTTCTCTGGTACACAAAGGGTTAAAGCGAAACTATCATTGATTATATATATATATGTGTGTGTGTGTGCCCCCAATTAATTCTTAGTATAGCGGTAAGCATTGAAATCATGTTATAATCCGTATTAAGTTCCAGAATTATTTAGATATCTAAGTTCTTAGGAGACTCACCACCAGAAAACAACGCAGACATCTTGCCAACGAGGGATCTGTGCTCCTGTGCTGCCCGTCCCTGTCTCCTCACTGATTGGCAAGTAACCAAGGGGGAGTTGTATTTAACCGCACATATTCCTCAGTGCTTACCGCTGTACTAAGAATTAATTGGATGGCACTTATATATCAGTGATAGTTATACTTTAAAGTGGGCCATTGATTTCCAATTCACCCTATCTTACCTGTAATCCTAGAAAACCAGCCCATTTTACCTGCAGTTTTAATTTCACCCCTTAAGGACTGCAGTTAAGGACCACAGGGCATTTTTTTTTACCCAATGGAATCAGGGGTCCCCAAACGGTGTACAATCGTACTGGGACCCCTGAATTCCGAGATGTGCCAGATGGGGTTAAAGTGGACCTGTTAATCCTATAACATGTTTAGTTTGTTTTATGGAGAATTAACCTTTTGAGTGCCAGAAAGGTATGCATTGCATTGCAAAGCAATGGGGTTATGGTGACAATCAACCTCCTGTGCAGGTCCAAACCCATAAAATCTGGGTATAAAGTGCACCTCTGTATAACACACAGGTGTAAATTACACCCAGGATTAGAAAGGAAATGTAAGTACATGTGTATGATACTTAATGCCTTCTGTGCTCCTCTATCCACAAAAATACTTTGAAAATGCTGGTCTCCCCTCGATCTCACTTCCCTCCCTCAACAATAATGTATCTTGAGCTCACACACACACTTTCCCTCCCTCTACCGACTTTCATGCCCATGAGCCCCCGAGTAGGCAGTCAGGTGCTCTGTCAAACAGGTGGTATGCTTGCCTTTGCCACCCACTTCCTCCTCTTTTGCTCTCTCCTTAGAGATTCTCTGGTCATTGGAAAATGCCTTACTGCACTGGCAGTACCCTCTGATCCTGATAGGGCACGGCCGTAATGTCAATGTAAAGACGAGAGGGATAACTCTTTGGGTGCCATAGGTGTATGCAACGCATTGCAAAGCACTCAAATGGTTAAAGGGGAGACCAGCATTTTGATTTTTATTTTTTTTTTTAAACTTGCATATAATACAACTCCCACACACTTCACTTAACATTTGAGTGCCAGAGGGGTACACAATGCATTGCAGAGCAATGCGTTGCGTACCCCCTCTGGCACTCAAAGGGTTAAGATGAAATGGGGGGAAAAAGCCAGTACTATACCCAAGATTTCAAAGTGTTATTTTCTTCATCAACAAATATTTTTTTAATATATTTTTTTACATGTTTACATCCCTGACAACAAGCTTTCTCTCTCCAAAGAACAGGGACAGAGATTCAGTGAAACAATAACAATGAGGCAGCACAGGCTGCCTCCAGCTGATTAATACAGCATACTGGGCACTGACAGCCACAGGGATACTGTTACATTGTACCACTACCCCTGCTTTAAAGTGAAACAACCACCCGACACAGTCTTTAACTTCACTAAGTCCCTATCTGGCGACTAGTTGCTTAGTAACGCTAGTCGCCAGAATAATTACCTTATTTAATAGATTTCTGCTTTCTTCCATGGGTGACAGGCAGGACGGAACGCGGACATCTTGCCATTGTGACGTCCAGGCGCCTGTGCTGCAGCCGGGTCTAGGAGGCGTTGCTAGGAGACATATGGCTCCGGCTGGGACTGACAGCGCAGGCGCATGGACGTCACAATGGCAAGATGTCCGCGCTCCGTCCTGCGTGTTGCCAATAGAAGAGAGGAAAATGCTATTAAATAAGGTAATTATTCTGGTGACTAGCGCTACTAAGCAGCTAGTCGCCAGATGGGGACTTAGTGAAGGTAAAGATTGTGTCGGGTGGTAGTTCCGCTTTAAAGGGTTAGTAATGCCCAAAATAAAGTTGACGCTATATGTAAAATTTTACAAAAACGACATATTTGTGAAAAGTCCTGTCTCTAAAACCTCCGTTAAAGTTCCCCCCTCCCTCCCCTTCTCCTGACGTCAGCTGTAAGCGGACAGCAGGAGTTCCTGGTCTGGGGACCAACAGGTGGCTCTTCAGTAGGCAGCAGTAGGATTTCTTTATAAGGGGGTAATTATTCTGGTGAATGGTACTATTGTTCAGCTAGTCGCCAGATGGGCAATTCTTGGGGGGAAATTTTATTTGGGGTGATTGTTCCCCTTTAAGGGGTTAAACAGATGTCAGTAAATACACACAGTACAGCTGACACACACCTAGGTAAGTATAAATAAATCCACTCCTTCCTATAGGTGTAGCTCCCCTTTAACCCTCTGAGTGCCAAAGTGGTATCCAGTGCACTGTAAAGTAATGGGTTCTATAACTATCTGGCAAGCAAAGGGTTAATAAAACCAGTGATTCAGGGCAGCATGCCGAAAAGGAGAATTTCTATTGATTAACCCCTTAAGGACCATTGACGTGGCAGGACCGTCACGCTGGTCCGGCACTTAAGGACCAGTGACGGTCCTGGTACGTCACGTACTTTTACTGACCACGCTCCTGCAGGAGTGCGGTGAGTAATACCGGGGACTGAAGTTGATCGCTCCAAGACCGAAGCGATCTCTTTCAGTCCCTCGTTCAGCGTGCCGCCCCACGTGATCAGTCACATGGGACGTCACGTCAAAGTTTCCTATGTGGTCCTTAAGGGACAGCAACACCCCGGGACCGCTGGTCCTTAAGGAGTTAAATGATTAAATTTCTATTGATCTAAGTGGTGTTTTAACCCGTTGAGTGCCAGATAGGATTCCAGTGCATTGCAATGAGCTGGATACCTTTCAGGCACTCAAAGGGTTAAATCAGATAAGTATCCAACGCGTTTTCACATTACACTGGAGACATCTAAAGCATGGAAGGGGTTAAGAGTCCCATTTAAATGGATGTAAGTGATTTGCCCCAGAAAGACTGCACTTTCGTGTGACCGTGGGGCTCTGCGGATGGGGTATTGTGTGGGCAGCGCCAGGATCTCACTGCAGCTGTTTTACAAGCATTTGTTTCCTCATCCAAATGTCAGCGGCACCTGTAGTCCTCGCGCCTCCCCAAACAGATAAGAGGCTTCCTGTGGTGCAGCGCTCCCAGTAATACTCTATAGTGCGTGCAGCAGGCTGAGTGATTCTGCACTTTCCACACGTCTCCTTGTGCCCAAACCGTTCATTAGTAGGTGATTCAAGGGCAACAAGCACTTACTTATGGATTTATGCATCTCTAATGCTTAGCCTGAAACACACATGGGGAACTGGCGCTCCCACATTACAATGTGTTTCACTTCATTACCTTATATAACTCTTAGATTGCAGAGCTGTCTGCAGAGCATTGCGAAGCACTAGATTGCATACCTCTCTAGCATACAGTTTCATAAGTAAATTGCTGCATTTGCGGCCCTAATAAAACTCCTCCAAAATGGACCTGTCACCTTGAATTTTTTTACATGTTTGAAAACCAATTTGTCATGTTAACCAAACGTCCAGCAGATGTATAGTATAGGAAACATTCCCACTTATATTTCTGGGAACAGTGAAAGTAAAAGTCTCTTGGTGTAGCACAGAGCTTAAAGGAATAGTTATGTTACACAAGAACAACAGCTCCAATTAATCTTCATGGTATTTGGATCATGGAGAGTATTATTTCAGTACGGTCAGAGTTGTAGTACAAGAGTAATTGAATGATACTTTATCATTCAATTACTCTTGAACTACAACTCTGACAGAATTGAAATAACACTCTCCATGACCCAAATACTATGAAGATTAAATGGAGCTGCTTTTATTGTGAAACAATATTATCCCTTTAAATAGCATACGAAACATCACTGAAAACCTTAATAAGTTTATGAAACATCTCTGGCACCACATGGATATCAAAATTAGCATACATTACCACGTATGAATATCTCCTTAACTTAGGCTGACCAGACCTCCCCTTTAACCGGGGACGCATAGGAGAAATGCATACTGCAGGACTGCTTTGATTTTAGTGAAACACTGAAAAATGGCTATTTCCTATGTGTCCCCAGTTAAAGGGGAGGTCTGGTCAGCCTACCTTAACTGTACATTTGCTGATATTAAAGCTAACATGACACATAGGTAGTTTGGTCCACTCTTTTCTGACATCTGTCCGATTCTAGAATTACCTTGTTTAAGAAAAGGTGCATAAACTACACTACACATTCCAGATAAAATCTTACTAACTGTACAGTAGATAAATCCACGTCATCCGCTCTCACACTAGTTCCACTTTTTATGGAGGATATTTTTTTGTTTTTCTACTGCTCTTTGACACTGATCACTATTGCCAATGTATAGGTTACAAGTACAGCAAGATCCTTCTCCAGCAATGCCTCTCCCAGAATTCCCTTATGTTCATGAATAGCAGGTTTACTGGCACTTCCCCAGTGTATAACCTAACATTTTCCTACATTTAATGTCATATTCCATTTGTTTGCCCGATCTGAAATTTTATGGAAATCCCTCTGTAGTTTATTTTGTAGGGAGCAGTTAGTTGGCCCCCAGTTGTGTGTATATATATATATATATATATATATATATATATATATATATATATATATATATATATATATATATATATATCCAGTCTTAAGATGTGTGGGATATATATATATATATATAGGTAAGGTAAGGGGAAGGTAAGCTAAGGGTAAGGTAAGAGATCCTGATGCATCTTGTATTGCTTTGTCTGCTTCCACGTATAAGATAATTGCACGTTTCAGCTCTGTTACAGCTATTTTCATAATCAAAGGGAATACAATTGTTTGCAGAAAACTATTTATTTGTCTGTGTGTTTCTGTTGGTCTCTGATTTAGCGTGGGATGTGAGTGACAGATCCCAGTGTTAGTGTGTCAGTTCTCATCACTAGCGATACTATATATATATATATAGTATGCTAGATTTAAAGCTTGTGTACACGGGCCAACACTGGCGGCGCTGCAGTCATGCGCAGTACTGACTGCCCGTGTTGCGGCTGATACGGAGCGGGGTGCTCCGAATTCAGACCGTGGTCCTCTCTGCGCACCTTCCTGGGACCAAACGGTCCCCGGAAAGTGCGCAGACGAGACTCTGGTCTGAATTCGGAGCACCCCGCTCCGTATCAGCCGCAACACGGGCAGTCAGTACTGCGCATGACTGCAGCGTGCGCTACCGTCTGTACTGCGCATGACGGCTTCTGACAAACATCCTTAGCAAATTATTATATAGGATATATATATATATATATATATATGTAGATAGAGTAAAACAGCACTCACAGGACTTCTTAAACAAGAGTTTAAGAAGTCCTGTGAGTGCTGTTTTACTCTATCTACATATGATATTTGGCTAAACATTGCACCCAGGCAATTGATGATTAACTGTGAGTGCTTCCTATACAATCAAATTAATATATATATATATATATATATATATATATATATATATATATATATATATATATACACACACACACACACACACACACACACACACACACACATCTTATTTACATAAACATTACACATCAGCCTGACATAACAGGATCAGGCACACTATGGCTCCTCTGCTGTTTGGCAATGATGGCACTTGTATTCCCCAACAGTCAATGGTTGCCAACCCCTCCTCTAGCCCAAACTGCTTCTCTACAAAATTATTATACCTGCAGGCCAGTGCTAAAACTGTGGTCTTCAACCTGTTGTTGGACTACAATTACCATTAAATGATTTGTCGTGCAACAGCTGGAGAGCCCAATGTTTCCCAGGTGGAGGATATTGGGTGTTGTACCATAGCAATAGCTGGGGAGCCGCAGTTTGTACACTCCTTCTATAAGCACTAATAGTTACATTTGTACATAGAGATGGACAAGTTCAACAACACCATCTAAGAATGATGATGGTTGTAGTCCAACATGACTGACAGATTGTTGTGGCTGAGGATGATGGGAGTTGGAATGAAACAACAGCTTCAAAGCCACAATTTGCTTGAACTGAGGATGATGGGAATTGTGTACAGTAACTGTCTGTGACCAAAGGTTTCTGTGTCTGAGGATGATGGGAATTGGCTATAACAGCAGGAGAGCCACGCACTTCTTCACAACAGACAGAGAGCTACAGGTTGCTACAGGACAATGAGAGTTGTTTATAAAAACAGGAAAGCCACGGGTTGTTTCGGCTGAGGATGATGGGAGTTGTTAGTAAACAGGAAAGTCACATGTTGCTCTGACTGAGGATGATGGGAGGGTTTTTTTTATAACAGCAGGAAAGACACCGGCTTCTCTGGCTGAGGATGATGGGACTGTTTATAACAACTAGGGAAGTTATGTACTAAAGCATGATAAAGAGAGGATAACGTAGAAATGACCTCTCCAGTGCTATCACTTCTCCACTTCCTGCGTTATTCTATAGAGTCAATGCACTAAAACATGATAACGAGGTGATAACTTCTCCAGTGATATCACTTCTCCACTTCCTGCGTTATTCTATAGAGTCAATGCACTAAAGCATGATAACGAGGTGATAACTTCTCCAGTGATATCACTTCTCCACTTCCTGCGTTATTCTATGGAGTCAATGCACTAAAGCATGATAACGAGGTGATAACTTCTCCAGTGATATCACTTCTCCACTTCCTGCGTTATTCTATGGAGTCAATGCACTAAAGCATGATAACGAGGTGATAACTTCTCCATTGATATCACTTCTCCACTTCCTGCGTTATTCTATAGAGTCAATGCACTAAAGCATGATAACGAGGTGATAACTTCTCCAGTGATATCACTTCTCCACTTCCTGCGTTATTCTATAGAGTCAATGCACTAAAGCATGATAACGAGGTGATAACTTCTCCACTGATATCACTTCTCCACTTCCTGCGTTATTCTATGGAGTCAATGCACTAAAGCATGATAACGAGGTGATAACTTCTCCATTGATATCACTTCTCCACTTCCTGCGTTATTCTATAGAGTCAATGCACTAAAGCATGATAACGAGGTGATAACTTCTCCACTGATATCACTTCTCCACTTCCTGCGTTATTCTATAGAGTCAATGCACTAAAGCATGATAACGAGGTGATAACTTCTCCACTGATATCACTTCTCCACTTCCTGCGTTATTCTATGGAGTCAATGCACTAAAGCATGATAACGAGGTGATAACTTCTCCACTGATATCACTTCTCCACTTCCTGCGTTATTCTATAGAGTCAATGCACTAAAGCATGATAACGAGGTGATAACTTCTCCAGTGATATCACTTCTCCACTTCCTGCGTTATTCTATGGAGTCAATGCACTAAAGCATGATAACGAGGTGATAACTTCTCCATTGATATCACTTCTCCAATTCCTATGTAATTCTATGGAGACAACTTCAGAGCTCTCAGTGCATCGGCTCCATATAATAACACAGTAACTGGAGAAGTGAAATCACTGGAGAAGATATCTCCACTTTATCATCTCTTTATGACTTCTTAGTGCATATCCCCCCACGAGTAAAAATTTGAGGATAATGGAAATTACGTATAAATGCTGGAAAGCAAAGGGTTTCTCCAGCTGAGGATAATGGGAGTTGTTTATAAACTTTGCAGGAGAACCGCATGTTTCTCCACGTAAGGACGCTGTTTATAACAATATAACCAAATATTGCTCTGGCTGAGGATGATGGGAGTAGTTTATAACAGCAAGAAAGGAAAGTTTATTCCAGCTGCAGATGGAGTGGAACAGCTGGAGAACCACAGGTTGTCTACCCCTAACTTGTGTATCTAAAGATATTAAGTCCTATACCCACTTCCCCAAATAACATGCATATCTGAACCCCAGGGACTAGACAGGAGTAAGTAAAATGCTGATGGTTAATGGGAACTGTAGTCTAATGACAGCTGGAGAGTTACAGGTGACCCACTTCTGATATATGCTATAAACATGGCATCAATAATCCGCATATAAAAACAAAATGTACAGAGGGTAATTCACAAGATGAATACCGAGGCGTGATGGTGATACTGTAAGTCAGGGACGGGCACACAGTTTTACTTAACATGATGCTTATTTGGCAAGTAAGTGAAACAGAGAGCCGCAAATGAAGAGCCGTATTCTGAAGCGGGTATGAAAAAAAATATTAACCCCTTAAAATGGGATTTTCACATAAATTTAAATTTGCACATTTGAAAACTGCATTAAAAACTGTCTATATGTCATGTTAACCAAAAGTCCAGCAGATGTCTAGTTAAGAAGATATTTACTCTTTTGTTTCTGGGCAAAGTAAAAGTGAACATTTCCTGGTACTGCAAAAAGCTTCATTAGCATATGACACAACACTCACCGAAAAGGCTTCATTAGTGTATGTAACATCACTGAATAGCTTAATTAGCATATGAACTGTAATTGAATCTTTATTAGCATATACCATGTTACTGAAACAGATTCATTAGCACAGTGATTCTCAACCAGGGTGCCGTGGCACTTTGGTGTGCCACGGACATCATCTTAGGGTGCCCCACATTTTCCATGAAGACTAACAAAAATGGACTTTTAAATAAAGATTAATATAAATTGTACTGCAGAATATGTTTAGTTTTGTTACTATGATTGTAAGACCTAATAATAACTGTATATTTATATATTGTACCTTCATTATGCCTTTGATAAAGTACATTAAATATGTTAGGGGTGCCCCGAATGTTCTAGATTATGTGTTAGGGGTGCCCCGAACAAAAAGAGATTGAGAACCACTGCATTAGCATATGAAAGTAATGGAAAAGCTTAATTAGCATATTACATGTCATTATAACCTTCATTAGCATATTGCACGTCACTGAAACTGATTCATTAGCATATGGAATGTAACCGAAAAGCTTAATTATTAAATGTCACTGGTATATCATGTATACCAGAATTAGAATACATTCGCATACGGTATAAAGTATGACTGTCTCCTGAGATGTCCATTGGCAGGACTTTTGGATAACATGACACATAGGCAGTATCTAATGCAGTCTTCAAATTTGCAACCTTGAATCATGATGAAAATTCCTCTTTAAATGCTAGAGAAGACCAGTGTATTGCTTTGCAATGCGCTGAAGTCCTATCTAGCACCCAAGGAGTTAAATGGATACATTGTGAGAATGACATGCAGTATGCTGTGAGGCAAATTAAATGGGATTTGCCTCTTTTTGGGGTGAAAATAGGGTGCATGAAGAACAATTTCCTCTGGGGGCCACAGGAGAAGCCTCCACGGGCCGAGCTGCCCCCGGGGCCGCATGTTTTCCCCACTACTGTAAATCCTCCCAATGTGTCTATGATGGGCCACATGCACAAAACAAAAGTTGGCTAATTCTGGGAAAACAACTGTGTGTTAGAGGACAAACAAATATTTCTACAATTCCCATTGATTTTAAAAGGGATTTTTAGCCCCTAGAAAGAGAAGGATGTCTCCAATGAATTGTAAAGCCTCTAGCATTCAATCGGTTAAAAGTCCCATTTAAATCAAAGTGAACTATTTTTGTTCCCTATAACAAAGATGGTCTGGATGAGAATTTCTCCACTTTTGCCTTGGAGCATATGTCCCTTTGTGCCTCTACGCGGACAACGCTACATCTCTGGGGATGAAAGACAAAAGCTGGTGACGTTTTACAATCTGTGAATGGTGTCTCTCCACGGAGATGTGACAGAGACCTAAATCCAGCCATTATATCATATGCTAAACAGTAGTGAAAGATCCCATTATGCACTGACTCTATCCCCCGCAACACATGCTAGTCACTATTCCAACAACACTGTGTTTATTGTACTGCTGTACCATAAGCAAATATGCCACTTATATGAAGTAGCCAACAGAAGGCGCTAAATACAGGTCTCTGGAACGGCAGCACATCACGTATGTTGTAATTTCCATTCGACATTCTTGAAATGAAGATCAAAACCTCAGTTGCTTCTAGGACAGGGCTGGGCAAACCGTTCAGTCCGAGGGCCACATTTATAGAGAGGAATTGCGCAAGGTGAGGTGTTTGTGCAAAAATACAAACATATACTCCCATTCTAACACACACACACACATACTGTCTTACACACACACACACAAACATCCTCTAACAGATAAACACACACACACATACTGTCTTACACACACAAATATATATATATATATATATATATATATATATATATATATATTAGTTTAAAAGTACATGTACACGTTCCATCATTCTGTGTGTTCGGCCAGTCTCTACTGAGCATGACTGCTTTGGACAAACATACATCTGGCCTTTAATTATATAGGACATTCAACATACTGTACACTCACACATCTACACACGCTTGCACACAATCATGCACACATGTACCCTTTCACAGATACACACACTCTTCTCATATACACACACACACAGATATCCGATATAATAATTTGCTAGGATGTTTGTCACGATGCAGTCATGCGCAGTGCCCGCGTTCGGGAGTCTCTACTGAGCATGATTGCATCGATTGAGTGAGGCGATGCAACACTGTTTCTTGTGGAGCAGTGAGGTAGCGGCCGCGTAACCGTTTGAGTGCCAGAGGGGTACACAACGCATTGCAAAGCAATGCGTTGCTTACCCCTCTGGCACTCAAAGGGTTAACACAACCCGGACCTTGGCCCATGTACACGAGCTTTTACACTAGTGTGTGTGTGTGTGTATATATATATATATATATATATATATATATATATATATATATATATATATATATATACATACACACACACCCACATACTGTATCACACATAGTCACACCCATAGAAACATATTATACACACATATACTATCTTACACATATATACCCAACACGTACACACTCTCACACATACAAACACCGTATTAAACGTTCATGTATACACACAGTATACACAAATATACACACAGTATACACACATATACAAACACATACAGTATCTCACATACACCACACACACACACACAAACAGTCTCTCCTACATACATCACACACCAACTGGGATTCTCTACTCGCTGTTGCTCCTTCATGACCTTGGCAACATCTTGACTTGATGATGTAATTGCATCACACTTGATGATGTAATTGCATCACACTTGACTTGATGATGTCACTGCACCACATGACCCCTTCAAAGTCACAACTGGGAAATGCTGAGTAAAAAAATCAAGTCTAGATGTGGGAGAACCACTGGCTTTTCTTTTAACCCTTTGAGTTCCAGAGGGGTAGGCAACATATTGCAAAGCAATGCGTTACCTACCCCTCTGGCACTCAAAGGGTTAAAGAGTTAAAGTAAAGCTGTTTCTGGGATCACGGACCAGATAACGTTGGTCAGGGCGCTAATTATGCCTACCACTGTTGGAGGGTTTGCTCTCACAGACCAGTCTCTTAATCTGTGTGATCTCATACATACATATCCATCACGGAAATCTGATGACCCCATTAGAGCTGGGGAAGTCAATGTTTGACTCTGCAATTTGCCCAGGGAAAACTGATTGGGAGAAAGAGGAGAAAGAGGCCCCATGCCCTGTTTTATGCCTCTGTATTTTAACCTTTTCCTGACCAGAGGGGTGTTCAACGCATTGCAAAGCAACGTGTGGCACAACCCTCTGGTCCTTCAAGGGTTGATAATTAACAACACCACAAAGCACAAAAGCTGAAGGTGGTAAAGTACCAGGGGTCCATTTTTGTTATTAGGATAAGGACATTTCCCCTGTGAGATGAGAGATTACCCCTGGTGCTGTCTTCTACGGAAATCTTGTTTTAAGCATCATGGAGCTGCTGGATTTAGAAACCAGTCTCAGATGATAATTTAGCACATGACTAACCACATCTACTTCATCTGAATAATGTTAGAGGATATGTAACTTGCTGTGAGAGGATCTCGCTCAAATCCAAGTGACAACTCCACACAGGTTATCTGCAAATGCTGACTGCAAATACACCGCATACCCATAAAGCACAACTATAAAGACATGTGCAGACCTCCAGAAACCACACACAAGCAGCAACCTTTTCCTCTCTAAGAGCAGTTCACACTCATGTCTGGCTGCAATTTATCGTACTAACACACTGACAAGCACACTTCAGGGTCTGCATATCGAATGTGTGATCTTCAGTGTCTATTTAAGCATGCTTGGACCGTACCTCTTTGCTTATTTGTTTGACGCTTGTGCTGAAAAATTTGTTCTTTTACTTGCTGGTTGACTTCCTGGTTGGACTTCTGTCCTCGTCACTAATAGAAGTCCACCTGTCCCGACCTTCAGCTTACACTCTGGCCTTCACCTGAATTCAGCCTGCCCTGATCATTGGCCTGTCTACTGACTTCTCTTTGGCCTGTCCCTGACACTGCTCTCCAAATTCAGCTTTGATGCTTCACGAGCTGTTTGTCTTGTGAATCTCTGGTACCGCTCGACATATGTCCTTCCTGATCTGGATTCGGCTCAACAGGGGGGAGACAGTCGTACTTTTAGTCGACACTTTTATTTTGGCTTTGGCCATAGCAAGAGTACACTCGTGGCTAAGTTCTCAAGCTCAGCTCCCTATCTTTGATCTCAAGCCACCCAGTAGCAGAGACTTCCATTCTTTCTAAGTGCCTCCTGGCTGTGGTGGTTGGCTTCCTGCCCTTGTGGTCCATGCCATGTTGAGATCCTTGACACCAGCTCTGATAAAAAAATCTATGGAGGCTGTGTACTCAACCAGACTTTGGAGCTGCATGCCAGACGGCTGTCTGCCCTTTAACAAAATGCACATTTTCAACTCAAATAGCCCATTTTGAACCTTAAAGTGATAGTAATGTTTCATAATAAAAGCAGCTCTAATTAATCATCATAGTATTTGGATTTTGGAGAGTGTTATTTCAATTCTGTCAGAGTTGTAGTACAAGAGTAATTCATTGACAAAGTATCCCCCTCCCACCCCTTTTACTGATGTAACACTGTTCAGCCAGATCAGAAGGGAGGTGCCCAGGTAAACTGCAGAGAGGGACAATCTCCAATTAAGATAATGGAAAAACCTGAAAAACTTGTCAAGGGGGGCAGGGCTTTCATTGTTCTCATAGGAAGAAGATTGTCCCCTGCTGTTATCTGCCTGGTCTATGGACTGCATTCCACATCTGAGAAGAGGTGGCTTACACTAGGTAAAAGGGGCGGCAGGGGAAACTTTGCTTGTGAGTATCTCTCAAACCATAAAGGTTTGCGAGATAAGACTTTCAACAACTTTCCCATAGGGGGAAATCAAATATTCCCATTGATTTAAATAAGACATTTAACTAATGCCCTTGATTGCTATCAATGGGACCTTATATCCCACCCCCCATGATTCTGTTACTTTACGCCACAATTGCACCTCTTTACCTTCATGTATTAGGGCCATTTGTGTTACAGTCTGTTGTATGGATAACATGACTAATTTTCTCACCAATTCTCCCATTGACTACAATAAGCAGATTTGAGAGGAAATAAGAGATGGATTTATCACTTTCAGTTGTATCCAGCCCCATTCCACACTACAGATATTATCACACGTAACAGAATCGACCCCTTTCTCCTTCACTTAAATACAGTCACCTAGCGATGATTGTACAACCTTATATTAACCACCAGGATGCTGGAGACATCTAGATAAGCAATGTGTAGGAGAGGTCTCTGGCATCCTAGGGGTTACAAAATATGCAGTCCTACTAATGACTCATTTCAAATCCTCCCAAAAGTCTTATCTTAATTAGGCTGACCAGACCTCACCTTTAACCAGGGACGCATAGGAAAAATACATACTGCAGGACTGCTTTGATTTCGGTGAAGTACTGAAAAATGGCTATTTCCTATGTGTCCCCGGTTAAAGTGAATGTGTCACCTGTGCATAACATGCCATAAATAGTTAGGTGACACATCCAATACCATCAAAACGTTATTTATTTTTTATTTTCAAGCTCCATTATGTTTAAATCTAACGTCCAAAAGTCTGGGCCACTTCCTCATAGACCGCAGTCCGTCACTCTGCCTCTTCTCTCCTGCCTCCTCAGATGACGGAGGCTTCAGTCTGGAAGCTGGAGCGTTGTCATTGGCTAGATATCGATCTCTGCCAATGAGATCGCTCCAGCTTACAGACAGAAGCCTCCGTCATTGGAGGAAGGAGGAGAGCAGAGGTGGAGCTCTGTAACCGCAGAGAACCGCAGTCACCTGGAAGTGGCTGCAACACAGACTTTTGTAAGTTAAATTTAAACGAAATAATTTAAAATAAAAAATAAATAACGTTTTGATGGTATTGGATATGACTCCTAACTATTTATGCAATGTTGTGCATAGGTGACACATCCACTTTAAAGGTGAGATCTGGTCAGCCTAATCTTAGTAACTGCTTATAAAATCCTTAATATTGCAGCTGGTGAGATGTAAAATAGATAAGAGAAGAGACTAGCAGTAAAATAAAGTTAATTAACCCCTTAAGGACCCTTGACGTACCAGGACCGTCACGGTCCTTGAAATACTCAAGGACCGATGACGGTCATAGTACGTCACATACTTTTTACTTACAGCGCTCTACCGGGAGCGCTGTAAGTAAAAAAAGGGACTGAAATTGACCGCTCCAACATCGGAGTGATCTCTATCAGGCCCCATAATGACGCGCCGATACACGCGACAGGTGACGTGTACCGGCGCGTCCAAGTGCTCCTATGCGGTCATTATGGGACGGAAATGTCCCAGGACCGCTGGTCCTTAAGGGGTTAAGCACAAAACAGGGGTGCTCCTAGTGTAGTGAGTACAGGAGTCAAAATCCTCATTGCTTTCACCACAATATTCATAACGAGTCACTTCTAACAGCATCCAGAAAGGCAGATGAGGGATTCAAACCTGTGCCCACTCAGTTCTCCTAAGGTAGGCGAGCGTCTTCTCCAAAATCAAGGAATCCACCTCCAGAATCCTTACCAAACAAAGACATGACAACGCAATGCGTATCGAAAAATATTAATCCTTTCAGTGCCAGAGGGGGGTTCTACGCATTGCTTTGCAATGAGCCGCGTCCCCCTCTGACACTCATAGGACTACACATGAATCATAAATGCACATCACTCGTGTCCTTCTACCCAGTGGTTCTCAACCCGTACCCGCAGGGCCCACTAACAGGCAGGGACATGTGAATTTCCCTGCGAGAGCAAAGTCAGTCAGTTTGATTAAAGGGACAGTAATGTCCTAAAAACTTTTTTTACAGTAATGTAGAGTTTAAAATTTTAATCAAATTGCTCCAAACCCTGTCTATCAAACCACTATGGTGTGAGAGATATAGGGATTCAAAGTTCCCCCCTCCCGCCCCTTCTCCTGATGTCAGCGTCTAGCTGACAGCAGGAGACTCGAGTTGTACGACTCGAGGAGGCTCTACAGCAGAGCCGAAATCGCCTTACTTAAAAATAATTAATTAATTGGAAAAGTCTAAAAAGTGTGCTTGGTTTGCAAGCTTGTTTTATAGATCTTTCCAATGAATTCATTTTTTTTTAAGTACCGCGATTTGTGCTCTGCTGCAGAGCCGCCTGCTGGTCCCCGGATCGGCATCTCCTGCTGTCAGCTAGACGCTGACATCAGGAGAAGGGGAGGGAGGGGGGAACTTTTAATCCCTAATCTCTCAGACCATAGCGGTGTGACAGATAGTGTTTGGAGCGATTTGATTAATATTTTAAGCTCTACATAACAGTAAAAACTTTTTTGGGACATTACTGTCCCTTTAACTCACCAGTTCTAACAAGGAAATCCTCAAATCCTGGCCCGTTAGTGGGCCCTCAGTGCACTGGTTGGGAAGCCCTGCTCCAGCCGATATACAGGATACAGACCTAATCCCACCGCGCTTAGTAAACACTTGAGTAATTCCACAATGCAAGACAGGATCTGAAAAATGTACTAATTAAAATAATGAATGTATTAAAAATAAAAACAAGCTAAATGAATAACATTGGCTCTTTGCATTTCTGGACATCAGCCCTTTCATAAAGAGAGACTTTTGTATCCAGTCTTACATTGTGGAACTACCCAAGCGCTTACCGAGCAGGGCACGATTAGATACTGTGTACTCTGTATATCGGCTGGAGGGACACGAGCCGCTGTGACTATTTATGATTCATAATTAATAGTATGACACACATTGTGTGGTCCGCACCTCTGCTGTTGTAACTTTGTAAAGTTAATTAAGCCTGACTTCTATGTATTTAGACTCCTCCAATACAGAATAATTAGGGCTTTTTTCATCTAGCTAAAAATGTGCAGTTCTGGGGAAGGAACATGAAAATCCTGCAAATTGCAAATGCATTAGATGAGGATATTAACCCTTTGCATGCTCTAATAAGTTTTGAATTAAAATCTTTTAGTGGTTTTACTCAACAGAAAAAACAAATCACTAATAAGTATTGTCACAAGAGAAGGCTATAGGTCCTGCTGAGACAGTGGGGAGAGGGTGGGAGTGAAAGGGTTAACAATACCAGACCCCTGGTTACCTGTTACTATTTCTAGCAACCACCAAATTAACCCCTGAAATCCTTCCTGCACTATCAGCCCAGTACTACAATTTGCTGCCACCACCAAGACTTTATATCCAGGCATCTTAGGTTACCCCAAACACAACAGAATTACAGTATAAAATCACCTTAAAGGGATAGTAATGTTTCATAATAAAAGCAGCTCTAATTAATCATCATAGTATTTGGACTTTGGAGAGTGTTATTTCAATTCTGTCAGAGTTGTAGTACAAGAGTAATTCAGTGACAAAGTATCCCCTTTTACTGATGTAACACTGCTCAGCCAGGGCAGAAGGGAGGTGCCCAGGTAGACTGCAGAGAGGGACAATCTTCAATTAAGATGAGGGAAAAACCTGAAAAACTTATCAATGGGGGCAGGGCCTTCATTGTTCTCATAGGAATAAGAGTGTCCCCTTCTGTTATCTGTCTGGTCTATGGACTGCATTCCACATCTGAGAAGAGATGGCTTACACTAGGTAAAAGGGGCGGGAGGGGAAACTTTGCTTGTGAATATCTCTCAACCCATAAAGGTTTGAGAGATAATACATATCTATCTTCATGTTTTTTTTTAATGCTTACAAAATAAAATAAAGTTAAAACGAAGTATTACTTTCCCTTTAAGATCCCTGCATGCTTGATCCCCGATGCATTGCAAAACAATGTGATGGAGACGTTTCCAGCTTTAAACAGGTTAATATACTTTTAATATCCTATAGTACAACTCAACATCTTTTAATAATACAAAACTTGTGCACAAATGTGGATGGCTGTTCTGCAGGGGGGCAGGGCTTTCATTGTTCTCATAGGAAGAAGATTGTCCCCTGCTGTTATCTGTCTGGTCTATGGACTGCATTACACATCTGAGAAGAGATGGCTTACACTAGGTAAAAGGGGCGGCAGGGGAAACTTTGCTTGTGAATATCTCTCAAACCATAAAGGTCTGAGAGATAAGACTTATATCGTTCTTCATGTTTTTTTAATGCCTACAAAATAAAATAAAGATAAAACGAAGTATTACTATCCCTTTAATAATCAGACATAGAATTAAACCTTTAGCAACGTGTTCTAACTGAGCTTCCTTCAGAGTAGTGAGTTCATATTAGAGAACAGTGACAAGAGCTGATTAATTGAACATTTAAAGGGGAACTACACCCTGTGCAACAAAGGAATGGGAGGAAAGATGTATGCCAGAGGGAAATTCCATGGGAACGACAAGGCATCCACTGCTAGAGCCAGGGGATCCGCCCAGCGAGAGCAAAACATTGGAACCTTCCTGTTGTGTCTTGTTGCCATCAGGTTGATGCACGGAAGACCCCACAACTGGGCAATGAGGTCGAACAACTCTTGATGCAGTTCCCACTCTCCGCTGTCCACGGTGTCTCAACTGAGGAAGTCTGCCAGAACGTTGTCTACGCCATGAATATGAACTGAGGAAATGTCAGGGACATGCTGCTCTGCCCATGATAAAATAGCCTTGACCTCTAGCCAAGCTGTGAGACTTCTTCTGCCGCCTTGCTTGTTGATGTAGGCTACTGCTGTGACGTCGTCCGACTGTACCCTGACCGGGCAATCCTCCAGCTGCAGTGTCCAGTGATGGAGGGCATAAAATATCACCTGAAGCTCCAAGACATTGATGGGAAGGAGAGACTCCTCCTGGGACCACCGGCCTTGAACACTCAAGTGCCCCAGTACCGCTCCCCATCTGGAGAGGCTGGCATCCGTCGTGACTGTCGTCCAGAAGGGCACCAGGAAGGGTCTGCCTTTCTGGAGACTGTTCAAATTGAGCCACCACGAGAGGCTCTGCTCCATGTGAAGAGGGAGAGATAGGGATCGTTCCCGGAGATCCAGCTGACCCCTGCATGCCAAGATTAGAAACCTCTAGAGTTCTCTTGTATGAGCCATGGTGAACGGGACCACCTCTATGGTGGAAATGAACTTCCCCACCAAGGATGACAACTTCTTGGCTGGAACTGGATCCTAAGACAGGACAGCCTGGACCTTCAGTGCTATCTGATGAGCTACTTCGTCCGTGAGGAACACCATCCCCCTCTGAGTGTCGAAGAGGATGCCCAGAAAGTCCATCCTCTGCGAAGGGACAAGGTTTGACTTGTCCAGATTGATGATCCACCCGTGATGGGAGAGAGCATGAATGCAGTCCTGCACCTGCTGATGAAGGAGGTCTGGAGAAGAGGCCTTCAGAAGGAGATTGTCCATGTATGGAGTAACTCCGATGCCGTTCCTTTGTAGGTCAGAGATCAACTCCCCTAGGACTCTGTTGAAGACTTGGGGAGCCGTGGTCAGGCCAAAGGGGGGGGCATAAAACTGGAAATGCCCTCGGTCGCAGGCAAAGCAGAGATACTGCCGACTCTCTGGATGAATGATGATGTGCAGATAGGCATCTTGAAGATCCAGAGAGGCCAGAAATTCCCCAGCGTACATGGCTGCTATGACTGTGCGCAGTGACTCTTGGTGGTATTGGGACCAGACCACAAAGGAATTGAGGTCTTTCAGATCCTCCGCCGTCCTTTGGGCAAACCACAAAAAGGTTGGAATAGAATCCTAAGCCCTTCTCCTGAAGAGGAACTGGTTCTAGGACCGCCTTGTCCAGAAGGGCCTGAATGGCCTCCTCGAAAAGGTGGCGCTTTTCTGCTCCCAACGTAGAGCAAGAAGAGAAGGTCCTGGAAGGAGGAAGGGAGATGAAGGGAATCCAGAACCCTGTAGCCACCACCTATAAAAACCACGGGTCCTCCACAGAGGCCTCCCAAGCTGAGAGGTAGTGGCGCAAGCAGCTGCCTACCTGCGGGTGGGAACCCGGATTCGGCAAGTCATGCAGAAGAAGGTCTGGAAGCCTTGGGCTTCGCAGAGGACTTGAGTCTCCATTGCTGCTTTGACTTGGATGAGGAGCGCGGAGTCTGAGGGATGGTCTGGGTCGCCTGGGGTGAGTCTGCCTGAAAGGGGCGAAAAAGCCGATTCCTTTTGACAGGCAACCTCTTCTTCTGGACCACTAGCAGGTGAGTTCTCTTCCCTCCAGTGGCTTGACTGATCAGATCCGTTGCAAAAATAGCCTTGAGAGAGGTCTCAAGCTTCTTGTCAGTCCAGTCTTTTAGAGCAGATGTGTCAGCCACAAGCAAGGCAGTAGACTTAGAAAGCCTGGAAACAGGAGCATCCACCTTGGGGGGATGGACCCAATGTGTAAGGGTCATTTCAGAGAACAAGTAAAGTTAAGCAAACTTCCTAGAGACAGATTCCTTCCTGTCTGGAAACTTCCACTCTTCTGACACCAACCAGTCAAGGGTGGGGTTAGGTGGAAAACAGGTATGGCCCTAACAGGCTCCTGGAACACATCAGAGGGGTCAGAAGAGACGAATGAACAGCTGAACAGTCATCATCATCATCATAGTACACCAATAATTCCTCCTCAGAGGAATCAGACACATCAGGTACACCCGGCGGTTTAGGCAGGGAAGATCTCATAGGGGCGGGGGTCTGCCACGAATGGAAGACCCCCTGAAGAGTGGATGGAAGGAGTTGTAAGGTTGACCTGAGGTCCCTAGCATTAGCCTTAAACTCTTGCACCCAAACTGGCTCTAGTGCATGGCTAGAGGTCCCTGCAGGGGATTCAGGGGCAGCAGAGCATGCTGGGCAAACATTACCTGAGTAATCTCTAGGTAACCCTGAGTGATATGAGGACCAATGAGCAATGGGGGACACAGACACCCCAGTGTCCTTAGTCTTAGGTTTAGCCCCAAGGTCTAACAGAGTAGACATTCTCACAGAGTCAAATGGTCAAAGTATCAAAACACCCACAAAACAGTGTGTATGATAAATAAACTCACCCCAGAAATGCTAAATAAGACTTATCTGGTAGGCAAAGGGTTAAACTGCTGAGGAGAGAGGGAGAGTCCAAGCCCTGCATAGGATACGCGATCTACAAATACACAAAATGGCTGCTGCGGCAGGAGCCAATCAGAAGCGAGCGCTCATGGGAATCGTAGTTTCGCTGAAGGAGTACGTTCCAACAGTGCCCGAAGCTCCCTAAGGCCCTCAACATGCCCAGAACGTTGACCGGATAACAGAGTAAGGGCAAACCAACAAAATGAGCCGTTTCTGACCTCGCTATGTGCAGCGGTTGCAGAGATATGTCCCAAACTGTAAAGTCCCATAGAAGTGAATGGAGCAATGGTGTCTATGTGGTAAACGCGCTCTTTAAAGGCGCTGAGCACAAAGTTAACAAGGTGAATACCAAAAAGTAAAATCACACAAAAGCCCACTAGAAGAAGCCAGTAGACCCAATAAGCACTAGTCCCAGTAGGGAAAGTGCCCACAAATCCCATACAGAATGATATCCAGCAGCAAAGGGGTTAAATTGCCAAAGAAACTTGCTCCAAACACCTCACAGACATACAGATAAACCCAATGAGTGCATGAGTATGTAATAGGAACTCCAATAGAGACCCCTGTGCAGAGGGGAAGCATGGGACATGTGGACCTCAGCACTCAAAGGGTGCTCACCTTTTTCAGCAGGTCTTCTGTCTTCAGATTACCATATATCAAGAAGAAGCCTCAGTGGGCAACTCCTGGGGAAAGAACTTGCAGCCAAGATCTTCCCCCCAGGGCTTAGGTCCACAAAAGCACCTGGTAAACTGAGCTGTCCACATTTGGGTGATGGGAATTGTCAGTGATGGTAATCTGTCTAATGGTGGTATCCCATATCTAACAGAAAAATAATAAAAAAGCTAAAACTATAGCAGAAATGTTCTCTTGCTTGTGTCTTGACCAAGGAACAAATCTTACTGGTTGGGGATTGGCTAGATGCAAGCTAAGGAGAGGAGGTAGGCTCCACCCAGCAGTCACTTCTCAGAATTGTTCCTGCCTATTTAAAGGGACTGATCCCCTACCCAAAGCTATCAGTAACCTGTATTGGACGACAGAGAAATCATGATTTATTTTGTGATGAAATTGCTTGCAAAGCACATCAGAGAGATTTTCATTTTCCAAACAAGGATAAGAAGTGTTGGAGGGAGGGCATCGTGAATTAAGTTACACACCAAAAATACTCCCCTTAATGCTGCCTGCACCAAATGGAGGACACTGAGACAAGGCATTTCAGAGTTATTTCCTCTATGCCAAGGGTCTCATGCATTTTCTTTAATGGGAGCTACCCACTGGGACAACAAAGAGTCCAGGAATTACGCAACACACGCCAGTCCAGTCAGCCAATGAAATGTATTTGCTATATTGCCTTCCAGTCAACACTATCACAGCTGTGCATGTTTGAAGATATTAGTGTGGTTTATTAAAACATTTATTGACTATAACAGAAATCTGGCAAGTTTTGTTACAAACGATGAGTGACACCACATATTTCCCACAACCCCCAACTATATAAGTCATTTTTACAGAATATTCAGAATAATCTGTAAGCACCTATTACGATAGTGGGTTAGGAACACCATGAAAACGCTAGTAGACCTCTATCTGCAGTACTATCTGCGCCTCTCTGATTGACCACTAGGTGCAGCAGACCCAGATTCAGGGGCGTAACAATAGGGGTCGCACCATTACCGAGACCATATAAGTACACTCTAGTGCATACATCAAACTGCAGCCACTGACATTGAATGCTAACGCCAGCGGAGCTTCTCTAAAGGATATGCACGTACACCTCAATTATGCTGAAAGCGGGGCTACCACCCATGAATAAATCTGGCCCAAATAAATACCCATCTGGTGACTAGCTGCTCAGTAGCTCTAGTCACCAGAAATATTACCTGGTGTTTGAGAATTATACATTGTTCCCAGACTGACAGGCAAGAAACAGCCCAGACATCTTTCCATTGTGACATCTGCGCGCCTGCACTGTCAGTCCCTTTTGGAGCCAAACGGCTCCTAGCAACGCCTCCTAGAGCAGGCTGGGAATGACAGTGCAGGCATTCGGACGTCACTATGGAAAGATGTCTGCGCTCTGTCCTGCCTGTCAGTCAGGGAACAGTGTACATTTCTCAAACACAGGTAATATTTCTGGCGACTAGCACTATTGAGCTATTGAGGTATTTATTTGGGCCAGATTTATTCAGGGGTGGTAGTTCCGCTTGAAGGAAGAAAGTTCAATTCCCATATCAACTACTTGTGGTGTTTAACTAGTCACTTTTAAAGGGATAGTAATGTTTCATAATAAAAGCAGCTCTAATTAATCATCATAGTATTTGGACTTTGGAGAGTGTTATTTCAATTCTGTCAGAGTTGTAGTACAAGAGTTATTCAATGACAAAGTGTCCCCCTCCCTCCCCTTTTACTGATGTAACACTGCTCAGCCAGAGCAGAAGGGAGGTGCCCAGGTAGACTGCAGAGAGGGACAATCTTCAATTAAGATAAGGGAAAAACCTGAAAAGCTTGTCAAGGGGGGCAGGGTTTTCATTGTTCTCATAGGAAGAAGATTGTCCCCTTCTGTTATCTGTCTGGTCTATGGACTGCATTCCACATCTGAGAAGAGATTGTTTACAGTAGGTAAAAGGGGCGGGAGGGGAAACTTTCCTTGTGAATATCTCTCAAATCATAAAGGTTAGAGAGGAGACTTATATCGTTCTTCATGTTTTTTTAATGTCTACAAAATAAAATAAAGTTAAAACGAAGTATTACTATCCCTTTAAATTCTTATGTAACAGGCTCCAAAATGAGACTGTAAGTGCTATGGGGCAGAGACTCGTTGACTCTATAAATTACACCATGGATAATCGACTGCTGGACAAATAAAATCCCCAAAATTCCAAACTGACACATTAAATAAATATGCATTTGTGAAGCAATGAACTGCTCAACCATGACGCGCTCAAAATGGTTCATTGTGATTATTATAACCTTTAAATATGTATTAAGAATAAAATTAATACTAACCTGCCATTTCGTATAGAAGCCAGTGTAAAAGTCGCTAATGAAGGACTTGCAGAGGTACGGTACGTATTATTGCCATTATAATTAATATTCTCCTGTTACTGAAATAATGGCCAATTGTTTCCAGTAAGAGAAACTGCTGCAGTGGCTGCTTCAGTGACACAGATGCCACTTACACCCGCAGGCAATAAAGACATTAAAGTAATAATAGCAATTATCTTTTTAAACTTTTTGAACTAAGCGTATTTTATTGGGCAGATTTCATGAGTCTAATGTTAAACATTTAATAAAAAGATCAAATAGCGCAAATGGATCTCACAGAAAAAGAAAGAGTCATGAAAATTAAACTTTTCATTCTCTGTAAATTCTGATGTAAGTAGGTATCTTTATATATATATAGCCACAAACCTGTACAAAGCAATTTACTTAGCTTTATTTATTTGTCATTTTATGCGTTGGCTACCCCTCTGGCACTGAAAGGGTTAAGGGAGTCATATTTACTTGGCTTCGCAATTTAAAAAGCGATTGTATTGTATACACTCATTTCCATGTTGTCACATGGAACTCTGGCAATGCAATGGAAACACAAGCTGTGGATTCTTTGATGGAGACAGGTTTTCTAATCCTTTTAAAGGGATAGTAATGTTTCATAATAAATCAGCTCTAATTAATCATCATAGTATTTGGACCTTGGAGAGTGTTATTTCAATTCTGTCAGAGTTGTAGTACAAGAGTAATTGAATGATAAAGTATCCCCCTCCCGCCCCTTTTACTGATGTAACACTGCTCAGCCAGATCAGAAGGGAGGTGCCCAGGTAGACTGCAGAGAGGGACAATCTTCAATTAAGATAAGGGAAGAACCTGAAAAACTTGTCAAGGGGGGCAGGGCTTTCATTGTTCTCATAGGAAAAAGATTGTCTCCTGTTATCTGTCTGGTCTATGGACTGGATTCCACATCTTACACTAGGTAAAAGGGGCGGGAGGGGAAACTTTGCTTGTGAATATCTCTCATACCATAAAGGTTTGAGAGATAAGACTTATATTGTTCTTCATGTTTTTTTAATGCATACAAAATAAAATAAAGTTAAAACGAAGTATTACTATCCCTTTAAGATGTGTAAATATACACACAGGCGTTTTATATAGGTCCTATACTGTCCTCATGTACACAAAGCAATAAGCACAGTTATAAGAATCTATATATCTGCGCTACATCTAACTCCCAAAAATACAATTGTCCCTCTTGACTACAAGGCTTTCAGTGGTAGGTTTCTGCTTCTGTATTAAAGGGATAGTAATACTTTGTATTAAAAATGTCTAATATTGTAGATATTAACAACAGAAGTAGCATAAGCCACCTCCCATCACTCAAACCTTAATACTTTGAGAGATTGCAGCATTTAAAGTCCCCCCCCCCCCCGCCCCTTTCAGAGACGCCAGCTCTCTATGGGACAGAAGCGGATCCTGGTCATTTGACCGGCCGGCGACTCTTCAGCAGAGCCAAGACAGCAATGCGTTCTGTACCACTCTGGCACTCAAAGGGTTACGAACAGACTATACCTGGCGTTAAGATTATGGTGAAAATTCTGAGTCTAAATTGTTGCGGTTAGCGACATTTCTTTATTAATTCGATGTGTCCAGATTTTCACCAGCTGTACCTCCACTTTTCCCAGAACATAACTACATGCCGTTAAGGCTTCCAAAACCGGAAAAATCTTCTTTATAAATGCTGACTTTCATTTTTATGCCACTTTTACTCCATATTTTTCCATTTTATAAATCCCCTCCCTCCAATGATCCTCATTTATAAGAGCAGAATTAAGCAATTCTGGGGTACAGCTGTGGCACTGAAACAGTTAAGGACCAGAGATCCTAGGGGTGTATTGCGGTTAAAGACAGTATAGAGGACTTCGGCTCACCGGCACACGTGACGGATAACGTGTCCCGGGGGGCCAAACGGGGGTCTGAGAGAGACAGCTCCGGTCTTTTGAGCTGTCAATTTCAGATCGCGCTAGTGCTTATAGTGGTCCCGCAGGAGCACTGTAAGCAAAAAATACATGACATGCCAGGACAGTTACAGGTCCTGACACATCACTGGTCCTTAAGGGGTTAACCCTTTGAGTGACACATGTGTATGCAAAACATTACATACCCCTCCGACACTCAGTTAACTCCTTAACAACCGGCCACGCACGCACCTTGCGGTCTGTTAAGGACCACGGAGCTTTTTTTTTTTTTTTTTTCGCGGCTGGGTTCCCGGAATTCCATGACGGTCCAGTTCCGTCATGGGTTCTTAAGGGTATAACAACCCATGACGGAACAGGACCGTCATGGGTCCTTAAGGTGTTAAAATCCAGTTTTGAATGTTATGGCCAAAAAAAAAGCATGCAAGGCATGGTACAACTTTCTACCACTCACTGTTAATTAATATCCTTAGCAAAGTTAACATTACTGCTCAGAGCTACACCAAGAGGACATGTGTGATGTCCTTTATACACATACATACACGCACACACACATACACACATACATGCACACACACACACACATACATACATGTTTTTACATTGTATCTCCCGTTTCCTGTATACAATGATCTCTATTGAAGTCTGCCTCTAGGCCACACTTTGGCACATGAAACAGGCTACAATAGACTTGAATGACTCAAAAGGGACATAAGCTGTCATGGGGTTGAAATAACTACCAGTGGACTAGAATGAGGGATCAATGCCAACAAAAAATACAAATAAACACATGGCTGATGTTTCAAGGGCACCCATCTAGTTACATTTTTCTGGTAAACAGATTAAGAATAACACGACCACATATCCCGCTAAATCAGGGAAGCTCATAAAAATACACACACAGTACAGGGTTCCACCAACTCCTGTGCAATCATAAGGGTAGAGAGTTAACCGTTTGAGTGCCAGAGGGGTGAGCAAGGTGTTGCTTTGCAATGTATTGCATACTCTGGCAGTCAATGGGTTCAAGAGATGTGCAGTCACCTTATATGTGTACCAGCTGAGACGAGTAGTGAAAAGGATAGAGGGGACATTTAGTCTAGGAATAAGTGGACATTACTATGGCCAACGCTGACTAATCTCAGTAGATGTTCCTTATCCACACATTTTTATACACTTTTTTTACACTGTATCTGTTCTGTATATCAGGGCATCCAAAATTTTTGCAGTCGTGGGCACGTAATTATAAGGCTGGAAGTGTGAGAGCCGAATTCATTTTTATTTATTTTTTTTAACCCTTTGAGTGCCAGAGTGCCACTCTGGCACTCAAAGGGTTAAATTGATAAAGATGATGAATTGTATACTGATGGACTGATGTATTTATGGATCGAGGTAATGACAATACTGATATATAATAGACATCTATAATGAACTGTACGGTACCGGCAGGCAGGGGATTCGTTCTTACTGGCCTGCTAGTTTATTTGAGCTATTTAACCTTTTGAGTGCCAGAGGGGTAACCAAAGCATTGCGTTGGATACCCCTCTGGCAGTCAAGGGGTTAATTAGGTTAAAAAAAACAAAGTTATTTATTGTTTTTAATCTCAGGCGGGCCGCACTATGTGTACCCATGCTGTATACAGTGATCTCTAGTGAAGTCTTGAAGTCTGCCTCTAGGTCACACTGTATCACAGCTAGCAGGACACAACAGTCTTTAACCCCTTAAAGAGATAGTAATGTTTCACATTACTCTTGAACTACAGCTCGGACAGTATTGATATAACACTGTCCATGGCCCAAATACTATGAAGATTAATTGGAGCTGCTTTTATTGTGAAACATTACTATCCCTTTAACGAGTGGTGAAGTGCCAGGGCCGTCATGCCTGTCCAGACATTAAAGGGATAGTAATACTTCATTTTAACTTTATTTTATTTTGTAGGCATCAAAAAAACATGAAGAACGATATAAGTCTTATCTCTCAAACCTTTATGGTTTAAGAGATATTCACAAGCAAAGTATCCCCCCCCGTTCAGCCAGATCAGAAGGGAGGTGCCCAGGTAGACTGCAGAGAGGGACAATCTTCAATTAAGATAAGGGAAAAACCTGAAAAACTTGTCAAGGGGGGCAGGGATTTCATTGTTCTCATAGGAAGAAGATTATCCCCTGCTGTTATCTGTCTGGTCTATGGACTGGATTCCACATCTGAGAAGAGATGGCTTACACTAGGTAAAAGGGGCGGGAGGGGAAACTTTGCTTGTGAATATCTCATAAACCATAAAGGTTTGAGAGATAAGACTTATATCATTCTTCATGTTTTTTTAATGCCTACAAAATAAAATAAAGATAAAACGAAGTGTTACTATCCCTTTAAGGATCGGTGACAGTTGTGGCTCATAATGGAAATCTGGGATGTGCTGCCATCCCACAATGCATCGGCAAAAATAAAATAATATAAAAAAAGTGCTTTGGTCGACTAGGGCTGCTTACCCCCGAACAATGTGGTCATTAACCCTTTAAGTGCCAGAGAGGTGCGCAACGCATTGCTTTGCAATGCTTTGTGTACCTCACTGGGACTCAAGAGGTTAAGGCACTAACACTGGCCTTAACACTGTAAATAAATAACTGGCTGATGGTCCAATGGCACCCGTGTGGTTACACGATTCTGATAGGAGTAACAGGACCAGAGTATCACCACTCTTATGTGGAAAGCTAATGAATACACACAGCAGTGTTGCACTGATTCCTGCCCAGTCCTGCACAATAAACATTTAACTAGTGTCCTCCATTAGAAAGAGGTAACTAGTGTCCTCCATTAAAGAGAGGTAACTAGTGTCCTCCATTAGAGAGAGGTAACTAGTGTCCTCCATTAAAGAGAGGTAACAAGTGTCCTCCATTAAAGAGAGGTAACAAGTGTCCTACATTAAAGAGAGGTAACAAGTGTCCTACATTAAAGAGAGGTAACAAGTGTCCTACATTAAAGAGCGGTGATCTGGACACATTAATTAACACCGTTTCACTCTTAGGAGACAGTTCCCCTTTAAACAGCTTGGTGTTTCAGTCCGAGGGACTTGATTAGTCTCAGCTGCCTCGTTGAGCAGTTTGTGGCAACATTAACTCCTCTGCTCATTGCTACAGTAAGGGGATGGATGTGTGCTTGTTAAGACAGGTGTGCAAAGAGTTAACCAGTGTTCTGGACTCAGCTAATTACACCCAGCTGATTAATTAAGCAGGTATAAGAAGCTGAGGAGCCAGTCTATGGAGGTGCTGGTCTAGGTTGGAGGTAAAGCTAACACAGAAGTAACAGGTACAGTTACATCATATACTCTGTATGTAAAGTGGGGGAATAGATCTGCACTATACAGACTGGGCTTGTATGTCTGTATGTGATGCTGAAGATCCTACTACCCCTAGCTGGTAAAATAAAGCCTATTTCTACTTACTGCAAGTCTCTAGCACTGACACGATCCCTTACAGATTTCTACCTTTCATGGCACATGGGGAACTTGTAATTTCCAAAAAAATGGGGCATTAACTTCCCACTGAACCCTCCTGGAGTCAGGACCATAGAGCTCAGAACTGGTGCACGGCAAGGCCTATGACTTATGGTTGGCTATATAAAAGTCTCCCTGGCCCAGTGTACAGAGAAGAACTTAACCCTTTAAGTGACAGAGGGGTATCTGACACATTGCTTTGCAATATGTTGTTTGCCCCCTCTCTGGAGCTTAGAGTTTAAAGGGATATTTATACTTAAAAATGTAGAGAGAAAAAAA
Source organism: Rhinophrynus dorsalis (assembly GCA_037306005.1). Lineage (NCBI taxonomy): Eukaryota > Metazoa > Chordata > Amphibia > Anura > Rhinophrynidae > Rhinophrynus > Rhinophrynus dorsalis. The sequence goes on from CM074722.1 coordinate 11,322,145, forward strand.
ATCCCTTTAACCCTTTGAGTGCCAGAGTGGTATGCAACGCATTCTGTATCTCTGGCACTCAAAGGGTTAAGAAAACACTAGTGCCTAAAAAAAACTACCTGAGTTTGTGTATAAATCCCCTGTACTCCGTACAGGGTCTGTGTGTTTTCTGAGGCCTAAAACCTATTCACATGCCCTGTGGGGGCTCTCCATGTGCCTGTGCTGCTTCTCCCATTATCCCAGCAGTCTGGTTAGAGTATCCAAGTAATGATTCTGTGTTGTCTTTAAGTGGCCTGACCAGGTGTCAGACTGACTAGGAGTATTAATCTTGTGATAACAGAATTGCTGCACATTTACAGAACGGTGTACACTGGGAAGGATATGTGTACATAGGATTAGATCTGAGTGATAGGACACTTTTTCTACCTGGCTGTATGTAATATATAACCCACTTATTTTTAGATGATGTAGGTATACTTAACCCCTTTGAGAGGGAGAGATACGCAAAGCATTGTTGTGTACCCCTCTGGCACTTAAAGGGTTAACACTAAAGATCCGTACTACTACTCTGACTCCTGGAGCACCCCATGGAGTGAATCGCTGTCTTTAAAACAAAGCAATTCTTTGTGCAAACCACCTACTGTATAGTGAGTACGGACAACTCCTAATGTCTGTCTGGAGCTTTTAATGCCCCATTCTGCAGGGGTCTCCAATGTGTTAGACCTACAGTGTTCAAGAGGCTAAAAGCCCCATTTAAATCCACGTCAGTCTGGGACTTTTTGTTTTACAGTACGGTACCTGAGAAAACTAAACTATGATCCTGTAATCTAACCCCCTCCACACACCCACTGATTAAGTCTTGCCTCTGATCTCACCATCTGTGCCCTCTAGTGTGCCGTGGGCACTGTCTATACCATCCCCTGAACATGGACTTTATCTCTGCTTCTGGTTAGAGGACAAACATTTGGTGCTCACCAGGGCAGGGCACGGCGAGGCCAGCCTTCCCTAGAGCCCAGGGCACGGCGAGGCCAGCCTTCCCTAGAGCCCAGGGCATGGCGAGGCCAGTCCTGGTCAGAGGACTGATCTAAGTGCTGGCTGGAGGGAAGGGTGTATTTTAGTGTGGTCAGACACAACTGCTAAAACGTACATAATTTTAATAAGTAAATTCATCCCCAAATTCTTGTTTTGGTTGCCATTAAAGGGTTAATAAGCTATGAACTTCCCATGTGTTGTATTTTATAATTACATGTTGTATTTAATGTGGGCAATGTTCTGTGTAGATGTGAAGGCAAGTCTACTGACAGTACACTACATTGTACTATGGACGTGTAATGTGCCTGAGCAGGGGATAATTGTGTCAGTATATACTGAAGAAGTGGTTTGGAACTGTATCCACACAGACCCCTGAACAGGCTTTGATATCAGGATTTCAGTACTTTTTCACAGGTGAGATATAATTAAAATAAAGCGCTGAATTCAAGCAGAGAAATGCTAAAAACTGTTGTGTCCCCAAGGAAAGAAATGAGAACTCTGTGCTTAATCAGGCTGCCCATCAGATCTCTAGTAGCAGCAGGCTGCCGGAAAACATCCATCCTTACAGTGAGCTGCATGTTTGAATTTTTCACAACATGCACATCTGTCTACACATGAATTGGGGAAAAACTCTTTCTTGTATCTGGATTCAATGAAAATATGTGATTATTCAATGGAGATGGCATTCTTGGATCCAAAAGACAGTATTTCCCCTGGTTAGGGACACTATTTAAAGGCATAAACCAGATTACATATTGGTGATCTCTTAACCCTTTGCGTGCAAGAGGGGTATGCAACACATTGCTATGTGTTGCATACCCCTCTGGCACTCAAAGGGTTAAATATTACAAATCTACCCTACTGACTGTACAAGAGCACATCACAAGGCCTCCTGTCTGCTCTTCAGTACACCACCAGGAATGCTGTGCAGAGAGACTAGTAATCTCGATATCTCGTATGGTGATATAAATAAAGATGAATACATGCATACATAATCACAATACAAGGCTACTAACTTAAAGGTGCATCAATGTTCAGAATTTCTTATGTGGAATTGTCTATTGCAATATTCACCTACTAGTGTAAAAGCCCGTGTACACAGGTCAAGGTCTGGGTAATGTTAGAGGCCGCTACCTCACTGCTCCCACGTGATGCAGTCTTGTGTCACTTCACTCACGTGATGCAATCATGGTCAGTAGAGACTGGCTGACCGCGCGCAGACTCTACTGCACATGACTGCATCGTGACAAACATCCTAGCGAATTGTATAGAATATGTAAAAGCTTCCATATCAAGAATTTAAAGTGGATTTATCCACCCCAAAAGAGAAGTTACTGTTTTACACAGAACTGAAGCCTCTGTGTTAGTCAATTTCCCGTAAACTAGTTCTTGAGGAATTGACCTCTGTTGGCACCATGTGTGCCAGTTTATTCTATCTACGCAGTAGTCTAATGAGTTCTGTTCACACCCAAATATGCCTACGCAGTGCAACTGGAAATGCAACTTCACTGTGGGGGTTCTGCCTGGATTCATTCATAACACGGAGTGCTACTTGGTCTCTGCTGGGTACTACATGTTCGTGCCCACAAAAAAGGTTAACCCTTTGAGTGCCAGGAGTACACAGCACTCAAAGGGTTAATTTCTCAGAATACTTGTTTACTAAAGGCTAGCACAGCATACAGTGTCAGTTTATTTATCTTTAACACTTTGAGTCCTGAAAGGTATCCAATGCATTAGATACCTCTCTGGCACCCAAAGGGTTAAAAATGTACTTAATTGACAGGCACACATCAATGCAGAGAACGGCATTGTGGGGAGCTATTTTCTGTACTAGTAACTTCCTCTCTGACTTGGGCATTTGAGAACATATTTCGGACTATAAGGTCCCACCCCCTCTTTTAAAACCGGTCACTTGTAATCTGTATCCCAGTCCGGTAGTGCCAGGGTTTAGGGTGCTTGTGGGTGGCTGGGCAGTATGAACAGCTGTCATGTTCACCAGTCAGTAATGCAGCTCAGAAGGTAAGTGGGAGGGACTGAAGCGTTAGTTGCGTCTGGGTATCTCCTGCCGTTGGCTGCTTTTTGGGCACCTTGCCTCCCTCCAGTCTCCTTCATGAGCAGAGGGGGCAGCAATGAAACTGGCAAGAGACTATTAAATGCTCTGGTCTCCTCCAGGTGCCTTCAAACTGCATTACTGACCAAAGGGCTCTATTCTATTACCAGCACTAAAAATAAAACTGGCGCTATGTTTTTTAGTCCATTTTTGCTATCCTATCACCCGACTTGTGAAAGCAAAATCAGCGGTAATTATACTTACCGCCAGTCAATAAAAAGCCCATAGGAAACAACTAAAAAACGTGCAATTAGTATCCTATTACCCACGCTCAGTATTATCGGCTTTTTTTTTTTTTTTTAAATACATATATACAGGCTGCCAATTAACCCTATGAGTACCAGAGGGGTAGCAAACATGACAATACCTCTCTGGTACTCATAGGGTTAATCTTGCAATACAAAATATGACAGCATGTCAAATAGAATCGGAGAAGAAAAATGTCGGATGTCCGATATTTGTTGGATTAATGTGGTGGAAGAAAGCACTGCAAGTTCCCTTTTAGAAGGGGAGGGGGTTAATATGTCAGGGGGGGCGCTCTGCTGGATTTTGTTATGTGGAGAACACCTCTAACACTGAACTTGATCTTTCTGTCGTCAAATGTACGCCTATTTCCTTGGACTTTGACGTTTTGCGTGTTTTTTTGTAGTCGGGGGGGGGGGGAGCAGACAGCGCCAGTTTTGTTACTACTCTGAAAAGTGCTGCATACGCCAGTTTGTGTTACCGTGGTTCAGCAATAGAATACAGACGTAACACGTTTGCAAAATTTGTGCTACTTGTTTTTTCTTGTAACGCCAGTTTTAGCGCGGGTGATAGAATCGAGCCCAAGAACGGTAATGCAAGTGAACTGGTGCCTATTCCTACTGCCCATACGTGTTTGTGCACGTGTTGAGGGGATGCATTATTTTATACTACATAAAACTGACCACAAAAAGCTGCTTCTTAGTCAGCAAAATACAGTACCTGATGGCAGATTTTATTTATTAATAACGTTTGCCACTAGTTAAGTTGCATATTAACTTCTCAGAACAAAGAGGAAGAAAGGAATGCAGGTAAACCTGTTTTTGCCAGCTAATTCCATATATACAAACATATCAGATTTATAGCATGCTGCAGCTTTCAGATATAACAGCTGCCCAGCTTAGGAAGTTGCCTATATTGTGGTCATAGGCCGTCCAGCGTGCGTGTAGCCCAAATGAGTGACTGAACCAGGGTGTCCAATGGATTGCTAGGAAAGGGATGTCTATCTGGTCCCTAGCACTCTGTTAAAGCTGGAGTGAGACATTGGCTCTAACACCAACTAGACTACATCTACAATCTAATGTAGCTCCAGCCCCTGAAATACACATCTCATCTGCACCCAGCCTTTGGCATTCTGTGGATGAACAGAGTTGTAGTGCAACCGCTGGAAAGCCACAGGTTGTCCATCTTGCATGTTAATATGTATATAATTTTTCACTTGGCCCCTGGGCTCATCTGCTGCCCCTGTACAAAATGCTGTAGGTCTCCTAGGTAGTACAACTGCATCTATAGGAGGAAAGAATTTATCATTCCAAATTTAGATTACAACTGGCATACTAAAGGGATAGTAATACTTCGTTTTAACTTTTATTTTATTTTGTAGTTATTAAAAAAAAAAAAACATGAATGATACCAGTCTTATCTCTCTAACCTTTATGGTTTGAGAGATATTCACAAGCAAAGTCCCCCCTCCCGCCCCTTTTACCTAGTGTAAGCCATCTCTTCTCAGATGTGGAATGCAGTCTATAGACCAGACAGATAACAGAAGGGGACAATCTTCTTCCTATGAGAACAATGAAAGCCCTTCCCCCTTGACAAGTTTTTCCCCTTATCTTAACTGAAGATTGTCCCTCTCTGCAGTCTACCTGGGCACCTCCCTTCTGATCTGGCTGAGCAGTGTTACATCAGTAAAAGGGGCTGGTGGGGGATACTTTATCACTGAATTACTCCTAAACTACAAGTCTGACAGAATTGAAATAACACTCTCCGTGGCCCAAATACTATGATGATTAATTAGAGCTGCTTTTATTATGAAACATTACTATCCCTTTAAAGGCAAATGAACACTGTGTGCCAAATCAGTTGGTTAAGTGACCATTTTAGTGAAATCCCCAATCAAACTCAGGAGGGATAAACTATTAAATTCCAAGTCTAATGAAGACCTGGATTACTTGGAGTTGAAGAAGAGAAAATTACCACCTGGTTTTATTTAAAAAAAATTTCTCCAGAGATGCACACTATGTAAGTATAATTCTACCTCTCTATAAAGCCTCTAAGGCCTCATCTAGGATATGGTGGTTTTGGGTGCCATGTTACAGTAAGGGCAGTAAAGTTATAGAATTCTTTGCCTTGGGATGCTGTGCTTGCAGATCCTGCAACTGCTTTCATTCAAGTAATGGACACCTATGTAGAAGAGGACAATACTGAGATGTGACAATTGGCTTCAAAGCAGATAGGATGTTGATCGAAGGGCTCTCCTCACTCACTGATGGAGAGTTGTGTAGTGCAATGTGTTGGCGCTGAAAGGGCTAAGCATTAAAAATTCAACAAGCCAGTCATTGTTTTAGTAACTTCAGGGCAACACCATGCCAATACTGCTAGTAACTATAACAAGACTCTTTCAAGATTACCCTTAAACTGAAATTAAATAAAATGTTTGCTTTATTAGTGCTGCGATTTTTAATCAATGTGCTGCCTCTAGTGTAATACTATCTACTGTATATAAATCTCCATGTTTATACTACACAGCAGCACAGAGCACATCCATTGCCGCTCAGAATACGACCACACACACTATGAAGAATTTCTGGTACAACCAATAATTTGCCATGGATTTAATTGGGCTATTACTATGATTGCTAGAGGTCAATGAATTGCAAAGCAATGAGTTTGGAGGCCTGGCATTCAAGGGATTTAAAAAAAAAAAAAAAAAAAAAAAAAAAAAATTGCAAGTCTTTTCTTTGGGTCCCCAGGAGTAGTTTATTTTGCCCCAGAATGCCTCAACGTTCAGTGGAATATTAAATGTAAGTACAGGTGGACACAGTGACACACACTAAACGCTTGTAACAGCTGACACAATGACATGGCTGGGGCTCTGTACAATGAGTGTTTAACAAACCACTGGGTCTCAGGACAACACTTGAGGATCTGCTGCTCCCTTAACACCTTTAATACAATCAAACCAGCAAAAAGCTTGCAAACTGGTAAACTGAGCCATACAGCTTGCAAATTATAGTGCACGGATTCTTGCCTTGATTTGCACAGACACAAATCAGGTTTTTAGTACCAGTGGGGGAGAAGTGTAAAAGTGGTGCACGCATATATGTCCCTTGTCACATACGTTTGTTACATCCACGTATAAAATGTCTGTGCTATACACTCTCCACGGCCCAAATAGTATGAAGATTAGTTGGAGCTACTTTTTTGTGAAACATTACTATACCTTAATATAAATAAAATCTAGTTAAAGGGGAACTACCACCCCGCAATAACTTTACATGAATTCAGTCTTCATCTGGCGACTAGCTGCTTAGTAGCGCTAGTCGCCAGAAATATTACCTGGTTCCGAAGATTTTGCAGTTTTACCGATGCTCACAGGAGCAGGAAGCACGGACATCTCGTCAGCGACGTCCGTGCGCCTGTGCTGTCAGTCCCTTTTGGAGCCGGCATTCATGAAGAATGAATGCAGGTTAAGTTATTGCGGGGTGGTAGTTCCCCTTTAAGGATGTATGTTAGGCGTGCCATGCAGTTACTCCCAGTCTTTGCCCCTATATTGCCTTCCCCATTCCGAAACGCCCTCTGTATGCCAGAGAATAATGTGCTGGGTACGGTGTGTGAAGTAAGCCTGCCTTAAAGGGATAGTAATACTTAAGTATTACTATCCCTATAGTAAAGCCCTACAAAAAAAAAGTATTGCCCCCAGTGTCATCTCTCAAACCTTTATGGTTTGAGAGATAATCGCTTCTAAAAGTTGCCCTCACCCTCCCCCTTCCCCATAGTCAGCTTTGTAGTTGACTGAAGGGAAATCCGGTCATAGATTATCAGGCGGCTCTGCAGCAGAGCAGCGATCACGTAAAAAAAAAAAAAAAAAAAATCTTTCACTAAAACGATCTTCTACGTGTGCTTGCAAACCAATCACACTGCAAACTAAGCACACGTAGAAGACCATTTCAGTGAAAGTTTTCTTTTTTAGTAACGTGATCCTGCTGTGCTGGAGAGCCGCCTGAAAGTCTTCCCAGCAGTCCAGATAGAATGCTGACTATGGGGAAGGGGAGGGCAACTTTAGAAGCGATTATCTCTCAAACCATAAAGGTTTGAGAGATGACACTGGGGGCAATATTTTTTTGTAAGGCTTTACTATAGGGATTAGTAATACTTATGTACTACTATCCTCTTAACTAGCAGTGAATGGGTTAAGTGTCAGTGATTTGGGAGAGGTAATAAATGGCAATGATTCAGCCTAGGATTGAACAAAAATGTAAAACTACTTTTGGAGCCGGAGAGCATTGTGTAGGCGCCAGGGAAGAGATACAGGTAACAGATGCATCTGAAATTCCCCCATCTAGGAGACATTAGAAACTTGATGGGGCCCAGGTATTCCCATCCCTACATTGGCACAGGCAACCCAAGGCCTTGCAACTGGGTAGCCCAGAACTGGCTTAGGATAATGTACAAACCTAATTTCAATCTTTATTTTTATTTTTTCTAGAGCCATTGTATTTCCATATACCCTGCTTCACTGCCGATACTACAATATATAATTTTATTTTTCTTCTCTATATATCCAAGGCATTATAAATGGGAACATCTCCGCCCTCATTTATGCCTTGGAGATGCACAGAAGAAAACTATCGGAAAAGGAATTGTAAACTTTTTTTTTTTTTTTTTTTTTCCTCTCTCCCCCTTTGAGCAGACAATGGGAATCTGTGCAAATGCAGATGGCGGAGGCAGAAAAGTGTGGTAACTGATAAATATTTTGGGAGCGGTGAACTGGTTTTCCTCTACTGTGTGAATTTGATACACTCTTTAAAGGGATAGTATTACTTCAAAATTACTATCCCTCACATTGTAGCCCTTATTAAACTGAGTTAAATGACACCAGCAGCATCTCTCAAACCTTTATGGTTTAAGAGATAGTTGCTTTCAAAGTTTCCTCTGCCCTGCTGTCAGCGTTCTGCTGCCAGCAGGGTAATCCGGTCTCTGAATCAAGCGGAGGCTCTTCAGCAGAGCCGATATCTCGTTATGGAAGGAAAAAACGATTAATTGAAACAGTCTTCTACATGTGCTTGGTAACTAAGCACACGTAGAAGACTGTTTCAATGAATCATTTTTCCTTCCATAACGAGATATCGGCTCTGTTTAAGAGCCTCCGCCTGTCCCGGGACCGGATTCCCCTGCTGGCAGCAGAACGATGATGTCAGGGGAGAGGAAACTTTGAAAGCGGCTATCTCTAAAACCATAAAGGTTTGAGAGATGCTGCTGGTGTCATTTAACTCAGTTTATTAAGGGCTACAATATGAGGGATAGTAATTTTGAAGTAATACTATCCCTTTAATAGCTGCTGGGCTCTCTTGGCCACACCTCTCAAACAAAAACAGGCTGCCCGGCTGGTCTTTTTCTTTCTTTTCTAATGAAATGTTCCCCCCCACCACCACCACCCTCTTATAAACAATGTGACTGCAGGTAGGAACCAAATGCTGCTGATCCTGTTAAACTCAGAATTTTTTTTTTTTTCCTGAAACTCCCACATTTTATAGAATGAACATTTTGTCTCGGAGGCTGCGCCCTTGGCACCACGTGGGAGGAGAGGGTGTCGCCCAGGAAAGCTGACACTCTTAATGAGTTAGGTTTTTATTTATTTTTTTATTTAGAAAATGTTTTACCAGGAAGAATACATACGAGATTTCTCTCGTTTTCAAGTATGTCCAAATTATGTCCTGATATTTTAACCCCTTAAGGACCCATGATGTACCTGGGTAAACTTGCATTAAAGTAAGAATACTTAAAATCCAATAGACATAGTTCTGTAGATATTTAAAAAAATTAATTGCGCCGTATCTGATCTCCAAAACCAATGGTTTGGGAGATATCAGTCTGCAAATTCCCCCTTCCCTCCCCTTGTGCTGACGTCAGCTTTCAAACTCTGAGACGGAGCTCGCGGTCCATAGACTGTCCTGCGGCTCTTCAGCAGAGCTGTGATCGTGGTAGTTACAAAGAAATACTTCACTTGAACCGTCTACGTGTGCTTGCAAACCAGGCACACGTAGACTGTTCAAATGAAGTTTTTCTTTGTAACTAACCTCTGGCACTCAAAGGGTTTAAGACACATGACAGTCCTGGTATGTCCACTGAATGCAGCAGACCCCCTGAATTTATTGCCCAAAAAAAACTGTGGTCCTTAACCTGGTTGTTAAGAGGTTAAAATGTCACTTGGTGGTTATGGAATGTTACGTTGGCAACCGGGAGTGCCACCATGTCACCTGTATTTCAATTGTACAGATGCCAAACAACCCAGTCTACCTGTCTGTGTGTTAACCCATTCTTACTCCTCAGGCCCTGTTTAACCCCTTCCTGCTGTGTTTTACTATAATACAGAAGGGCACACACATGTTCACGCCATAAGGCTACTACAAAAACCTAAGCCTATTTTTGACACAACTAAACATGTTGGGTGCTGTGTCTGGCTGGTAGGATTTACGGTGCCCTAGATAGAATATCTGCCCTGTTTGGACGCTTGTCTTGGATAACTGATTTTACAGTGTGCTCTGCCCAGGTCTCTAGAATATGTGTATGACAGGATCTTCCCTTGGACTCCTTGCAGATACTCTGATGCATGTGCCAGATGCCTTAGTTAACCCTGCCTATACCTTGGAATAGGTTAACTCTGGCATTTGCAGAGTTTTTGTTAAACATTTCTGCAAATTTCCTGTATTGCCCCCAGTTTTACGTTGTCCTTGTATAGACCAACCACCGTAGGGAACAAAATTCCTTTTTAAATCCTTGAATGTCAGTGAGGTCACAATGCACTGAAAACAAAGGGTTACATTTTTACTTTAATTGGAATGTTAATGCTCATCCCCCCCCCCCCGTGCAGTTGGTTTGCCCAGAAATTCCTCCACTATTGCACATAGGAACATAGTTGAGTGAAAGTCATCCTTCTCTCCCATCCAACCCATGCCAGATCACCCCTGTTATCCAGAGGAAGGGGAAAAAAATTAACCCTTTTTCCAATGTAGGCTCAAATGCATAAAACATTCCTTCTAGACTCCAAATGGCAGTCAGATATTTTCCCTTTATCAACATCCAATCTGCTCTGAAACAAACTATTACAAATCACAGTATAAAAAGCATCCAAAGGCAATGAATTACATACATTTAATGTCCTTAATGTGTAAAATCCTTGCCTTTTTAATTTAAAGCTCCTTTCCCCTAGAGTTAATGGATGACTTTTTTTTTTTTTTTTTTTTTTTTTTTTTTTTTTTCCCCCCTCCGCTCTGAGTAAATCCTTAGTCTA
>CM074722.1:11332999-11436496 GCA_037306005.1 Rhinophrynus dorsalis
TTGCTGGGGGGCTTCCTTTGAAGCCCCTGGACCCGAGCCAAATGCTTGTCAGGGGAGGGATCCTATCTTCAGTTTATTAGATGCCCTCTGGCTGTGACTTCTTTCAGCTTGTCCCCTTCTCTCAAACACTGCAATGTGGCTCCTAAGCATTGCTGAGGAACGCACTTCAGACTTCAAACCTCCTACCTCTTTTGCTCCTATTGGTGGAACTTTTGGCTCTCTATTTACCAGGCCAGTATGCCAAAAATTACTTTGAAGAGACTACTAAAAGTGACTTCCAAATCTATACCTACCAATGGTGATACCACCACTGGACCTCAGTCTGGTCTTGAACCAACTTTGCTGCCTCATATTTTGAACCTATGGACAAAATTCCCCTTAAGAATCTAACTCTGAAAACTTCTTCCTGACCGCAATTGCTTCTGCCAGTCAGAGATTCAGTCTTTCCTGCCATTCCCCTAATCTAGTGGTCCATCAGGAAAAGATCTTTGTAAAACAGTAACAACTTTATGTCCTAGCCTCAACTGATGCTAGATTTGGAAGACAAGTCCTTCAAGCAGTGGTCCCTGTTTAACTGGTAGGCTCATTCCTTGCTGCTACTTCTTGGGCTGCTTTAGTGACTGCCTACCCTTCACACTTTAACACCTTTCCACTTTGCAACACTTGGTTGAGTCAAAAACAAAGGCTCCTTCTTGTGTAGTATACTTGGTAAAAGTGAACCTCCACCAAAGATACCCAGTGATTGGGTACTCGTGGAAGTAATGGGGCGCCTTGTGCTCACAAATCATATGAAAAGGAGTCACATACAGTGCATTAAAATACAGTGCTGTAATTCAGAGTTGTGTCCTGAGTACAACTCTCACATCAGCCATGGTTCCTATCAACTACTGACTTCCCATTGACTATGGATGTCAACTTAACCATCTTGTAAGGCAACCAAATTTCCACAGTGTCAGAGTTTGGGGGGGGGGGGGGTGCTTCTACTTTTCAGCAATACTTAGTGTTACTAGCCACTGAGGCAACTTTTTTGGGGAGTTGGAATAGTGTACAAATGGCTTGTACAGAAGAGACCGCCTGGGCCCATGGGGAACATGAGTGTGGAGGCGCAATATACCATATATACAAATTTGATGCTCTAATAAAAAAGGCAGGCTAACCAATATGGGGGGGTAGAAAGACAAGGTTTGTCTCTACAATCTATAGAATTAGCTACAATTTTGTCTTTGTACAGTGTCAGACACCCCCCCCCCCCCCCCGACCAGTTGACATCACAATCCCATTCTTCCCCTAAAATGGCTGCAGTTGATGAGAATGGGTTTCTGGTTGTATCAGTTCCTTTCTGGTGAAATGTGGAAGACTTCCCCACCAATTTTTGCAGTTACACTGCAGCTGAGAGAAAATGATAGGTACGTAACCTTAATGGGGTCAATGCAGTGCCAGTTTGGGCCAGTTGCGCCAAGTATAAAATAGGTTTATTGTGATTATTGGTGCCTGGGGAGTGATGATGGACACTTTAAGCATCCATATCAACCCCAAACTTAACCTCTTGAATTCTAGAGCGGTCTCAAACCCATTATTCAATGGGTTAAAAGCACAGTTTAAATCGGAACTGTTCAATAGGAAGCAGAGTCTTAATTTGTCATTTTCCAGCTGGTAGCTGTACAGCAGCCAGATCTAGATACTTTTATTTGCATTTGACCTGTTGTAGTTTTATTGCTTGTTTTATTTTACAATCTGATAAGTTACCCTTATACGACATTGAGGTTTATTGAAGTCCTTAACATTTTTCAGAATGTGTGATCTAGAAGCAGACTTTAATAGGAATCTGCTGAATTATATATATATATATAATATATAATCTCAAAAAAAGCAGATCTAACACAAGTGAATCTTATACAAATTAAAACAAACTTAAAACCTGGCTGCGTCCCTGACTACCTCTAAAATTTGCCAGTAGCTCAGGAGTTAATAGCCATCGGCTGAATACCTGATGCACCGCTGCTTCCTGAAGAGTAGGATGGAGGATGCTTTGATCCTTGACTGGCTCTGTGGGGACAGAGAAGGACAAAATGCCTGGCTTATCCAACCCCATAACGCCAGTGTAATATCCGCTCTGTGTAATCGGACTGGTGCTGCGGGTTTGGAGAAGTCGGGCAGTTCGGTTCTGTTGGGAGATGAGGACAGTCACCAATCAAAGTCAAGAAAAAAACTGGCAGTGAGTGGGGATGCAGCTGGTATTAACCACTGAGGTGAGAATTTTAATGGTAGTCAGGCACACGTGGCCAGGGCTTAACCCGGTAAGTGCCAGAGGACTACGCAATGCTCTGCATATTCTGCTGGCCCTTAATGGGTTAAAAGTAGCAGCTGTTGTAAACTGTTGCCTCTCCCATGAAATGTAACATAACTCTAGATACATGTGAAATATAAATTGTTGTGGACGCTAATAACAGACATAAGATGTATTGCAACTATCTTACCAACATGCATTTCCTATTCATCTAGAGAAAGCTGAGCACGTCTATCTGACCTTTTGTTTATACAAGTGATAAAGGCAATCTAGGGCTGGGGTAGGTCAACAAATAAGAGGCGTTTCAGTGAACGGAGAGGAGTGAATTCTGAGCTCAAAACAATTGAAACTGTTCAGGCCTGATAAAGTGGCTAAAATTACTTTTACTTTTTTTTTTTTTTTAATATATATTCCAATTTTTTTTTTAATTTTTCTTTTTTATCTTTGCTAGGAATAGTAACAGGGGTCTGGTATTGTTAACCCTTTCACTCCCACACTCTCCCCACTGTTTCAGCAGGACCTATAGCCCTTGCTTGTGACGGCAATAGATACACTTTTTAAAAGCAAAGTTTTGGGGTATAATTCCCCCTTTAAATCAATGGAGATATTTAAATACCCCCCCCCCCCCATGCCATAGCTGGTTTGCCCCAGAATGACTCCGGTTAATCTCAATAGATCAGACGTGTTATCGTTACTCCACCATAAAAAGGAAACTGCCTAATCATCAGACTGCTGTTTCACTAGTGACTTAAAGGAACATTAACTCCTCTAAATAAACCCTCCCCTTAAAGAGTAATACATCTGACCAATATACTTTTTATAATGAATAGTATGTTGTGCAATTACCTTACCGTCCTATTCGGCTTGAAAATCCAATTAAATTCGCCCTCCTGCTCCTCTTCAGTACGTCATGCTGTCGTCTCAGATCTGAAAGCTGGACACTTGGCCGGACGGATTGCAAAGAGGGACAATATTGTGTATATAAGGAAAACCCCGCGATCCACCTTGATGAAGGGGTGGGGGCTGACACAACTGTCACTAGTTGTGATGCATCTGGACTGGCTTTCAGATCTGAGGGAAGTCTGCGTGATGCGCTGAAAAGGGGCGGGAGGGGGAACTTTAAAATGGATTTTCAAGCTGAAATTGAAGGTGAGGGAGTTTCAGAACATCCTAATTATATTAACCCTTTGAGTGCCAGGGGGGGTATGGAATGCATTGCTTTCCGTACCCCTCTGGCACTCAAAGGTTTAAACAAATATACTGACCAATCGGATGTACACTTCTTCTTCTTTTTTTTTTTTTTTTTTTTTACATTAATATCCCTTTAATCTGGACAACTTTGAAAAATAATTCTGTGTGGATTGGTTCTCCAAATGTGATATTTCATTACCACTGATTATCTAGTACGTGGAGGTAGACATGTTGTATTTCACAAAGCTCCTGGGCTCCTCCCCCCCACTCAGATCATTGGAAAGCTTCAATGGGAGGAGCCTGGGTTCTAGGAGTTCTGTAACACCAACATGTCCGACTCCTGGATGTGACACCCAGAACCAGTCTGCACAGAAGTGTTACAGTAGCTATTAGGATATTTCCAGCCAGATAAAGGTAAATGAGTTTTAAATCTGTGGTAGTGTATAGTGTTCCAGTGTAAGTTTCATTACAGCACTCCCCTCTGGCAGTCACACTGGTTAAACCTGATCTGTTCAGACAAATCCTTTCCATTAGGACTCTGCGTGTGAAAGTGAAATTCCAGACTTTGTGTACAAAAACATGGCTCTGCCTCTTCCATGTGCACTAGAGATGGGGGAGGGCTCAGTATAGATGGTGCAACACACACACTTTTCCCACCCTGTCCTCGGGTGACCCTAGAGGGCTGGACTATCCCTGCCTGGACACTGGTAAATTTGACTGTGTGATTGAACCAGTTTGTCTACTAAAACAGGAATTTCTGTAACCCTTTGAGCACTAGTAGCCTTTGAACTGAGGCGCTGTGATTGGGGTGTATGTATCAATGGGGGAGATCTATAAGTGACTTAAAGGGATAGTAATACTTAAAGGGGAACTACCACCCCGCAAAAACTTTATATTAAGTCTTCATCTGGCGACTAGCTGCTTAGTAGCGCTAGTTTCCAGAAATATTACCCGGTTTAAGATTTTCGACTTATTCGGAAGCTGACAGTAGCAGGAAGCACGGACATCTTGCCATATTGATGTCCGTGCGCCTGCACAGTCAGTCCCTTTTGGAGCCAACCGGCTCCTAGCAATGCAGCGCAGCAGCACGGACGTCACTATGACAAGATGTCCGTGCTTCCTGCTACTGTCAGCCTCCGAATAAGTCAAATCTTTTGAATCGGGTAATATTTCTGGCGACTAGCGCTACTAAGCAGCTAGTCACCAGATGAAGATTTAATTAATATAAAGTTTTTGGGGTGTGGTAGTTCCCCTTTAAATTACTAATCCCAATATATTAGTTTAAAAAAAAAAAAAAAAAAAAATTGGTTGCCCCCCCAGAGATATTCACTCGCAAAGTTCTCCCCTTTCCCTGAAGTCGGTGTTGTAGCTGACCGCAGGGGAAGCCTGTCATACGACCATCCGGCGGCTCTGCATCAGAGTCAAGATCGCGATAATAAAAAAGAAAAAAAATCATTCACTTAAAAGGTCTTCTATATGTGCTATTTGTGACAGCCTTGTGTGTTACCGATTTGTACCTAAATTTCCATCCACTTGCAGAGTCTATAACACTGTTACTCGCAGGTTACTAGTGTTTTGTTTTTCTGTGCGGTTATCTTTACTGAGTAGGCACTAAGGAAAGACCATATTGAACTCTAATATAAGTTTGTCACATACACTTGCTCCATCATGTCTAGATTATTTTTGTGGTGATATATTAAAGAGCACAATTTAACGTTCTTAAAGGGAGATAGTATTGCTTTTAATACTGCAAATTACTGTAAAGTCTCAGGTATAATATGCACCTGTGTATAATACGCAGGTGTATTATACCTAAGATTTTAGGGAAAAACAAGAGTACCTACGTATAATACGCACCCTTATTTTCCCCTCTTATGGACAGAATTTTTTTTTTTTTTTTTTTTTAGCTGGCCAGAACCCTTCCCTCCCGCGGCCCAATTTGCTCTCTCAATAATGCTTACTTGCCCCCACTGACGTCTGCGCTGACAATGAGGCTTACGGTACTTTCTTCCACTGAAGTACCCATCTTCCCAGCGGGCGGTAGCTTGCATTTGCCGCCCGCTTCCTTCATGGGCTTTCAGGACCTTCCTCTTCCGCCCCAAGCCAATGGTAATGGAAGGTCCTGAAAGCCCATGAAAGAAGGGAGTGGCAAATGCAAGCTTGCCGCCCGCTGGGAAGATGGGTACTTCAGTGGAAGGAAGTACCGTAAGCCTCATTGTCAGCGCGGACTTCAGTGGGGGCAAGTAAGCATTATTGTGAGAGCGAATTGGGCCGCGGGAGGGAAGGGTTCTGGCCAGCTAAAAAAAAAAAAAAAAAAAATTCTGTCCATAAGAGGGGAAAATAAGGGTGCGTATTATACGTAGGTACTCTTGTTTTTCCCTAAAATCTTAGGTATAATACACCTGCGTATTATACACAGGTGCATATTTTGGCTCTGCTGAAGAGCAGCAGGACCATCCCGGTACCAGAATCTGCTTCTGTCAGCTAGAGGGCAGAGTTCTTTGAAACTGACAGGAGTGGGGGACTTGACATGCTTCGATCTCTCAAACTATACAATTTTGAGAGATGGGACACAGCTCATTGTACTACTAATTTTAAATATCCTACAATATTAAAATATCCCTTTAATGTTTCTATACAGTGATAGAGCTGTCAAGGCACAACAAATTTTTACTAATCTAAAATATACTCCCCTTTGCACTAGCACCTCACCTACTTTTCTTCCTGCTTGTTCTTTGAAGCAGTTTTCCTTGATTGTCTGCTGTCTTTCAGCTTACTAAATACCAGAAAATACAGACTATCAACATATGCTTTCATGTGAGAGCAGCTTTCATCCCAGAAGTGTAGCATTCCTGTAATCTTCCCATGTTTGAAGTATAAATTGTCACTACAGGAAAGTATCACAGGACTGGTCCTTAATAGATTAAGAGAACTAAGGGGTGGGCATTGCCCCTTGCGATCAGATATCTTGGTCCTTATGTCGGCCGCTGTCTTGGTAAGCTCTGTATATTTATTCTTTCCTTGATACCTCTAGAAGATATAAAGAATTTTTAGGAGCGAGTGAAGCGGATCGCATGCAGACTTCCACTGAAAATGCTACAAAATGTTGAGCCAGAAGTGACATTTTAGGAGGCCTGGCCTATATATGGTACATGGCTGACGAGGCCCTTTATAGGCCAAAAAAGTGCATCTGGGATTTTGCCGTTTTTCATGCAGGGACGATTTGGCTGGGATCAGACTGATTATAAATATGGAAATGTATCCTACTCCAGCACAAGTCTGAAACCATGGATGAGCCGCACTAGAGTAGGTAACATAACAATAAAATATGGCTGAAGAGCAACTTAGTGGATAACATCCCAATAACAAATGATGTATGTTCAGTGTCTATGGAACCTATCCTACCCAGCCCAGATATTGGCCAAACAGCCTTTAACTGATAAACATCCCTAAAGTCTGGCCGGAGGGAGTAATTGGAAGTACCTCCTAAGGTTTCCATGATCCTTAGGTGAAAATCACTGACTGTAATCCGCCTGCTGGTCAGACTGATCATTCCTTGGACCTAGACCGCACCTACAGCTATTTCACTGAAAAATGGCAAGTGGAACTATAAGAATGACACTGCAAAGCTCAAACGACCCAGTTAGCCCAGTGACTACTATGGTTACAAGGTAAAATCCTTATGCATGCCTTTAACCCTTTGTGACACTTGGGTGTGCCTCATATTGAAAAATAAATGAGGCTAATGTACCAAGACAAACTGGAGCAAAATCAATGGCGCTACTGGAGAAATACATTCAAAATCCATGTTAACCCTTTGAGTGCCAGAGGGGTTTGCATTTGTGTACCTCTAGCACTAAAAGGGTTAATTTTAAATGGGAACTATCAACTCTATACAAGTTTGGTTTAAAATTAAGTTTATAGAGCGATTAGCTGAAATACTACTGTTTTCTGTCACATTTGTTGTTTGGCCGAAATTAAATGTGTAAAGATGATCCTGCGCCTTCCTTCCGGACACACTGTGGGTACAGGTCAGAACCGCACTCTGTCACACTTCCTCTGCTCCCCTCCCTCGATCCAGGCTCCTCCAATGACGGAGGATTTTGGCATGTAGGCTGGAGTGGTCTCATTGGGGGGAGGCTGGATCGTGGGAGAGGAGCAGAGGAATAGAGTGACTGACTGTGGTACAGAACTGTACCCGCAGTCTGTCCAGAAGGCAGGCGCAGGATAATCTTTACACGTTTAATTTTGACCAATAGTATTCCAGCTAGTGGCTCTATAAATGTACATTTAAGCCAAACTTGTATAGGGGTGATCCCCTTTAATTGTCTTATAACCTTGCTGAGTTTTGTTTGAAAGTTATAACAGGTCAGATTGTCAGGAAGCGAGTATCACTAATTCCTGAAAGTTCAATGGGGCAGGAAATGGCAGTTTCTTATCACGTTCTATAGAGAACGGTGTCTGTGTCCTCTGCCACACAATACAACAGAATAACAACTCTGGAAACGTCTCCTGGCAGCGGGACTGCCCTTGATTTACTCAGCACAAAAAAGCCCTACAGCATTTCTTCTTAAGATTACTACTCCTTTAAAGCAGAACTACCATCATAGTTAGTCGTCCTGCAATAATTTAGGCAGATGGCTTGCGGCTCTGCAGCAGAGACTAGATCACGTTACTGAAAAAACTTTCACTGAAACAGTCTTCTACATGTTATAAAAATCTGAGTGCTCCTACGGTGAATATCAGACAGGAATCCAAGTATACTTTGAATAAAACTTGTTATTTATTCCAATTGAACAAGTATACAAAAGCCTATAATGTAACTCCTGATAGGCAAGCACACACAGAAGACCGTTTCAGTGAAATAATAATTTTTTACTAACACGATCTCGGCTCTGCTGCAGAGCCGCCTGATGAAAGTCAGACCAGATATCCCTGCAGTTAGTACAACGCTGATTTCAGGGAAGAGGTAGGGGGGAACTTTGCCTTCGGTTATCTCTCAAACCAAAAGGTCTGTGAGATGAACCTGGGGGCAATTAAATTCTTTCAAATATCTACAATATGGGGAATAGTAGTATTAAAGTAATACTATCCCTTTAATCTTCCGAGACTGACTACCAAGTTAGTGCAGTCTGTGTGCTGTCTTTCCCTTCCGGCACACTGCAATGCTTTTTAACGGAGACCGGGACTGACAGCGCAGGCGCGCAGACAAGATGTCTGTGCTGATACCTGGCTTCTGGTCTCGGACGTTTAAGGATTTCTTTAGAATCTGCTCGTTCAGAGGTAAAAGCTTATTAAGCTAGTCGCCAGCTGCCTAATTTATTGCAGGGTGACTAACTGGTGGTAATTTCTCCCCCGATGCATATAGTTTGTCCCGGAATTGCACAAATTACTTTATGCTTTATATAGCGCCAACTTGTTCCCCCAGCACTTTAGTACCACAATCTGTGTTGCATACCCCCTCTGGCACTCAGTGTTAATGTAAGGACAGACCTGAACTCCATTGTGGTTATAGTTTTTGTAACCAACACCTAACCTCTCAGCCCTGGCCATTAATTCAATACAACTGAAGGATGAAGCTCACAGGTTGGCAACCTTTTGGTGCTCCAGCTGTTGGACTACAATTCCAGTCACTCCAAGGTTGTTTGGGGAAGATGGGAGTTGTAGTCTTCAACATCTGGTGAGCCACAGGTTGTGTACCACTGCTACAGTATAATGATTGAAACAGGGGAAAAAAATACAATGCAGAGACTTGTTAGCTCTTTACCCAAGAGGTGAACTTCTATATAAGGACACCGGGCTGCTATGTCTGTCTTGTATCAGGCTTAGGGCAATGTGACTGTTACTGGGGTCCTGGGTTCACACCAGGGTTTACAGAGTAGCAAAAACCACATAACAGGGCTCTGCAAAAACACACTGCACCCCTTCTAACACCCAAAGGGACTTGTGTATAAAGGCAAGAGTAATTATGTAGTAAATACGCACTGTGGGAACAAATATACACTCCCTTTGCTTTGAATGGGACTCAAAACTCTTAAAGGGATGACAATGGAATTTTTTTTTACTAATATATTTTAGATATTTAAAAAAAAAAAAAAAAAACCATTGATGCCAGTGTATAGTTTGAGAGATATAAGGTTCTAAGGTTCCCTTACCCCCACCACTTTCATAGACATCAGCCTTTAGCTGACAGAAGCAAATGATGGTCCCAGATCTAGCCAGCGGCTCTTCAGCAGAGCTGAAATGGTGTGATCTAAAAATTACTTCAGGGGAATAGTCTAAAGTGTGCCTGGTTTGTAGTGTGCCTTACAAATGACAGATGACTAACACTTTGCTTTGCAATGCATGTGACCTTTCTAGAGGTGTGGGGTTTTTGATGGGAATGTCCACTTGTTCTACAGAGTGCAGATGGCGCTATAACGAAGGTGTCCTTGTGCGGTAGAAGCTGTAAAACACAATACAGTAACCAAGCTGAACCAGAGTCCAGTGTAAGGAATATTTACGGTGAAGAAGACCCTCAACATGTCTTAGACTTTATTTTTTTTATTATAATAACACTTTGTATAATTTTTAAAATGTACCTGCATATTCTTGCAAATCCAATTAAGATTCCCTCTCCTGCCCCTTTTCCATTACATTGGGCAGAGTTCCCTCAGAAGGAAAACGCCGGTCCTCTCGACTAAGCGGGAGTAGGGTTGCCACCTTTTCTTAAAAAAAAAAAAAAATAAATAAAAATACCGGCCAAGGCATTCCCTCCATAGACTTAACATTGGAAAGAAGCCAATTTTTTACCAGCCTGCCGGTAAAATACTGGCTGGGTGGCAACCCTAAGCGGGACAGGGTTTTCGTTATGTGGACACTGTATTGTCTCTCGCTGCGATCCTTCCCGACTCCCTCTTGGATCTGAGGGAACTCTTCATGATGACATGGAAAGGGGCAGGAGGGTGATTTGCACAAAGAATATGCAGGTAACTTTTAAAAATACCCTATGCATTATAAAAGATGTAACGAAACAAATGTATATAGATTTATTATTTGACATACCTCTGGCAGTCACAATGCTACAACTTTTTTTTTTTTTTTTTTTTTCCCTCGAAAAAGTTGAATTCTGGGAATCCACCATGTGTTAAACCAACAATCTGGAAACACTAACTTCCACTAGCAGGGTGACAGACAACTGTTTCACCTCAATGATAAATATGCCAGTTTCCCAAGCAGTACGCTAAATAAAGTTCCAGACAAAAACGTAACCGTCCTTTTCTCCAATCCACACACAGTACAACACAGGTAGACTTTACCTCCCTGTCATCCAAATATTCCTTTAGGAATAAGGGATGCCAGTACGCTTTCTAGGAGAATCTACACAAGAAGATTCATACAGAGAGGTGTGTCTGTGTCTGTGTCTGTGTCTGTGTCTGTGTCTGTGTCTGTGTCTGTGTCTGTGTCTGTGTCTGTGGGGTAGAAGAGTTGTAACTAGTGCCCTTTTCTGGCAACATTAACCCTTTGCGTGCTAGTGACATGCAACCTATTCTGCACTGGGGTGTTAAGAACAGCTAGAATACAGGACTGTAAGTACACCTACTTGTAGTGACACGTATAAAAGACACATACTGTATTCAGTACAGAATTCAAATTTTTTTTCATGTATTTGTTTTCAATGGGATAACTACCTTCTACAGTTATTCTATTCCACTGACTCGTACTAAAAAGCTGTAGGTACTGACCCCCTGTCTCCTGTGATATGTGGTTTAAAAAAAAAAAAAAAAAAAAAAAAAAAAACTGGTCCAAGTGAACAATATCATTATACAAAATGATACTGGACCTGTGTGTGTTCTTATTGCTGGAATAACGGAGCTGGCGTGAAGTCCCATGTCCTGTCCCTCCCATCTGAACATTATTCAGCTGCTAAATCATTATTTCTCTCAAGCACTGCTTAACACTGGCTGGGCTGGGGTTGTGTATAGAATAGAGAACTATCTGGTTCCTTTGTGCTTAGTACATTTTGTCCACAAGGGAAGATATATGGGACCAAAACTAGAAGTACACAGACTTTATCAATAAAAAAAGAGAGATATATATATATATATATATATTGCTTAATGAATATCAGTGATCTAAATGGGTGGAGCAACAAGGACTCTCTACTAACTTTGTGCACTGAATATGTGGAAAAAGCCACACGCTGCACTTGCGTATCCATATACATAGAACAGGTACAGTCAGGTATGGGGAAAAAATGTGTAAAATGCTATACAGCCAAATTTGGAGCAGTTAACATCTTAAGGACCATTACCGTACCAGGGCCGTCACGGTGGTCCGGCACTTAAGGAACAGTGACTGTCCTGGTACGTCATGGAGTTCAGGGCTCCTGGCGCAGCTGCACGCCGCTCCGGAATCCCTGAACTGGAATCGGGGGGGGGAGGAAAACCCTGTGGTCCTCAAGTGCCGGCCGTGCACGTGCGCGCCAGTACTTAAGGGGTTAAGGAGTGCATATACACAGATACAAGCCTGCAGTGATCTTGAAGGAGCCCTAGCTCCCTGGGTGTTTAACACAGTGATTATCAACCAGAATGCCATGGCACTTTGGTGAGCCACGGACATCAACTTAGGGTGCACCATATTTTCTATGACGACTGACAAAAATGGAGTTTTAAATAAAGATTTATGGAAATTATTATGCACAATAGATTTAGTTTTGTTATTATGATCATAAAACAGACTAATAACTGTGTATTTATGTATTGTACCTTTCTTATACCCTTGATAAAGTACATTAAATGTTAGGTGTGCCCCGAACAAAAGATTGAGAACCACTGGTTTAACAAAAGCAATTGTTTCCTATTGACAGAGACAGAAGGGAAAATATAAAACTGAATACATCTCTTTTACAGACTAATTTCTATGATATTTTGTTTACATGAAAACTGTAATGTGTTATTTATAAGGTATTCACCTACTATCCTCAATAACATAATGTGCAATATTACATTTTCATGAAATTGGAATAGTGGAAAACAGAAGCAGGAGCGTGAGTAAAGCAAAGTGAAGGGCGAGACAAAACGGTAGTGTAATTTCTAATCTCATGGGTTAGGTGACAATTACAGCTTCTATAGAAAACCACCAGTTTATCATTTTCCAATCTCTTATCACAACCAACACTATATGCAAGACACTGAAGCATTGTAACACATTATTTGGCCGTATGCTTGAAAGAAAAGTGGAGGCATTCTGGGTCAAACCATTTACACTATGGGGGGGAACTAAAAATTCTCATTGCTTTTTAAACAGATTTTTAACCCCTGAAATGATAGGATTCCAGTGCCTTGGAGACATCTAGCACTGAAAGGGTTATAAACCCCATTGAAATAAGTGGGTGTTAGGGAAATGTTTCATTCTGTCCTACAGTGAAAATGGTTTCTCCGATTTTCTTCCAACTCTTTATAGTGTTTCATTCACTAATACAAAGTAGCACAGTACACAACTACCCAAGCTTCCTGTAGGTGAGTATTAATACATCTCATATTTAATATGACTATGCAGGGCCCCACGGACCAACTTTGTTTAAACAAGCAGGACGGGCAGCTTAGGGCCTTTATGTACAAAAGACAAGTAATCCGGGACAAACCAACTGCACCAAATGGAAGGGAGGGAAAAAGATAAAACCCCAAAATGCGCTGAGAGAGATGGGGCTTTTAACTCCTGAGGGGAGATGCACTAAGAAGGCAGTGGTTCTCAACTCCAGTCCTCAGGACCCACTAACAGGCCAGGATGTGATGATTTCCTTGTTAGAACACAGGTGAGTTAATCAATGTGAATGAGCCTCTGATCACATGATCTCCTTATTAGAACACAGGTGAGTTAATCAATGTGAATGAGCCTCTGATCACCACACCTGTGCTCTAGCAGAGAAATCCCTAATCCTGGCCTGTTAGTGGGTCCTGAGGACAGGAGTTGAGAAACACTGCACTAAGGTGTGATAAAGAGGGGATAACGGGGATAACTTCTCCAGTTCCTGTGTTATTCTATGGTGTCAATGCACTAAGGTTTCTCCAGCTCTGAAGAACTTGGTGCACTGACTATAGAATAGCACTGGAACTGGAGATGTTATCTCTGTGTTATCCCCTCTTTATCACAATTTAGACCTCTAACACTGAAGGGGGATTATACATTATTACATTACAATATGTTAGAGAAATAGTACTTAAGGAGTTAAAAATGGCATTTTAAATCAAAGGAAATGTTTACATGTCCCCTCAGCTGCAGCTGTTTTAGCAGTAAGAGTGCAGTATTGTTTGTAAACGGTCAGTTATAAAATAAACCACTTTTCTGAATACAGTCGGGTGGATATAATGTTCATACATGAACTGCCTTACGTGTTGTCATATTAACCCTTTGATCTCCAGAGGGGTAGCTTTGTAATGTGTTAGACAGCCCTCTGCCACTCAAACCTTTCAACTACACAAATAAAAGTAATGAAGCTGTTTTCTAAACATTATATCTTCTACACTCGCATTAGAAAAACAAGCTTGATTTTAGGGAGGTAAGGCACAAAATGTGAACTATTCGGGGGGGGGGGGTGTAACAAAACCCATTCATTTAAAAAGGAGATTTAAGATCCCTGCATGCTTGATCCCCGATGCATTGCAAAACAATGTGATAGAGACCTTTCCAGCTTTAAACAGGTTAATATCCTATAGTACAACTCAGCATCTTTAAATAATACAGAACTTGTGCACAAATGTAGATGGCTGTTCTGCAGCAGACAGGACCATGGGCAAGAAACGGAAAAGGCAATATTACTCTGGTTTAATTGTTAGAACGTAACCCTTTGGGTGCTTTGCAATATGTTGCCTACCCCTCTGGCATGCAACTGGTTAAAGGAAGATGTAAGCATTACCTGTAATGTTGACAATTTTTTTATAAAAAGCACTTATCGAGTCAAGAGTATTCAGATACCTATAACCCCCTTAGCTATAATTTTGGAATGGGTTAACCCTTTGAGTGCTAGAGGTATTCAATGCACTGCCACATATCTCTGGCCCTCCAAGGGTTAAAGACCCAAGCTTAAATCCCAGCCAGGCCCGTCCTTGTGACAACCTTTTGGAGTGCCAGGTGGGAGTCAATGTAATATTGCCCAACACCTGGTACTCAAATGGTTAATATCATCCTTCAGCCCAATTACAAGAACAGTTATGCTCGTTTGAGAGCTTCAATCTGGATATTCCTATCTCTCCTACAAGCAGAGAATCTCCACACAGTCCTGTTGTACACAGCAATCGTAACAACCCCCTTGTTATTTCAGCATGATGGACTTTAATGAGGCAGATGGGAAATGCTGTTTTCAGGAGAACTGTATGGATGAGACACTATCCACTCTATCCTACACTTCTCCTCCAAGCGACTCTATAAATATTGTGCTACACGAGTCTTTCACAATACTCAGATTTTATTTTCTCCTGTGCCTGCGTGGGCCTGGCAGTCTTTCTGTCTTGTTCATCCTAGAGCGATCAGGAAAAGGTTAACGCAGCACAAGCGCCTCATTGTTTGTCAGTCAATGAATGAGGCAGAGCGAGACCAGCTGATCCCTATTCACTACCACTAAAACCATTCAAATCAGATGAAGCAGATCACTGGAGGAGCAAGATTTCTTCCTCCGGTATGGGCCGGCCAGTTAAGAGCTGTCATAGTGGCAACATCTGGAGACAGGAAGGGTGCCATGACACACGAACACAAAGCCACATCGCCTTTCAACGTGGCTGTCTGCAGCACATGGCAGCTGTTTATATAGGAAGCAGGCAACTTACAGCCTTAGGAGCACATGTAGACAGACAATACTGCACAAAAGCAACAGAGAGAACACAATCATTCCCATTAACCCCCCCTTTGAGTGCCAGAGGATTTTTAAAGGGGAAGTAACACCATAAAAGACTGATGCTCACATTTTTTCTTGTACATGAGACTGCTATGAAGTTGTGTTTTTTGACAATTCCATTACATGAAAAAATCTACATTGCTAACTCTGTTTTGGATAACTGCATTATATATATATATATATAATTTTTTTTTTTTTTTTATGTGCACAAATTGACAGAAAAATACATCCAGTTGCAAATCTCAGAGGTAAAACATTCACTGTGCATTAAACTTGAACTTGTCCCTTTTTTTGCAACACTATCACAGATTGGCTATTCTGCATAAAGGGTGTGGCTTGAGGTCAGGAGGTCCTGCATTTCACAAACATGGCGGCTTACGATGTGTATATTTCAATACCCTGTGCAGGTAAATGTTGTGGGGGCTGGTAGCATTTTCCTTTAGTTTCTAAATGCATTTTTAGATGTTATTTTTCTTCCCCTCTGTGTGTCAAAAGTAATTCCTGGTCTATTTAACCCTCTCCATGCCACAGAAGTATTTAACTAATTCCTGGTCAATTTAAAAAGCACCGCTTTATTCTTGATCACAGCATTCACTCTATGGAATAGTGCAGGGGTGTCAAGCTGCATGACAAAAGTGACGGTGCACAAATTTGGGATGACCCTGATTTTTGCGCACGTATTGCAATCATTACCTCATTCCTCTTGACTCATCGGTTTCATCCCAAATCTATGCGCTGTTCTGGGGCTTTTGGAATGCAGTGGCACCCCAGCAGTAGTGGGTCTGAGTCCTATGGAACCACAGAGTTCTGTGAAGGACTACAAAGGGTGCTCTAGAACATGGCTGGGTTTACCATGTGTGTGGTTCTGTGACTGCCAGTGGAGATTTATATAGAAACTAGTTGAAGAGCCCGTTACATGGGCCACTGCCAGCCGGTCGCGGGGCAGTCATAAGCAGTAAAGACTGCCCGTGCCACGGCTGATACGAGCGTCCAGCTCTGTATTAGCCACGGCGCAGCCAGTCTCTACTGCTCGTGACTGCATCGTTACACACGTTTTAGCGAATTATTACATAGGATGTTTTAGCAGGCAGAATACATTGAGATCTCTCGTTTTCAAGCATGTGGAAGATCATAACATTTCACACAGTGC
This sequence comes from Rhinophrynus dorsalis, assembly GCA_037306005.1. Lineage (NCBI taxonomy): Eukaryota > Metazoa > Chordata > Amphibia > Anura > Rhinophrynidae > Rhinophrynus > Rhinophrynus dorsalis. The sequence continues at coordinate 11,349,500 of CM074722.1, forward strand.
AACAGGGTTTGCTGTTAGATTTCTGGTTTTCTTTATAATAAGCATTATAAATACATCTTTAACAAAAAAATCCCTGGTACCTGTTTCCTGATACATTTTTAACCTAAATATTTAGTCTTAGGTAACCAATACCGGCGGGCAAGTCTTGTAGTTGTGGTATGTTAATGTCTTGAATGCCAGGTAGACCTTCAGGGGTTTTGGTAGGTACTAAGAAGGGGTTAAGACTGTGGGCCTTGTTCCAACCATGTGGCATGTAAATATGCCAGCTTCCTATAAAGTAACACGAGTTGTATTGACCAGTAAAACCTAATAGTGCTGTTGCCATATAGATGGATTCTCATGCTATACGTGTTTTTGAGAGAGGGGAGATAGGTCATTGCATTTATATTTTGAATATCACAGTATTAAACTTTGTTAAAATAACCATTACTGTCCCTTTAAATGCATTGTTATCATAAGCCGTGAGTCTTCTGGTAACCGAGCAGCTTGTGTGAAGGCCTATCTAGCAGCCAAGAGGTTAGAGTTTAATTGTTAGGGGCCCACTAGAATTTAACCCAAAACTAAAGAACTACCCCAGTAAAAACAAGCTTGAGAACTACTGGTTTAGTGCATTATCGCCTGCAGATTCCCACAGGAGTCAGTTTGGTTTATTTACCGCTGTGTAACACACACGTCGTCTTTCACTAGAGATCAGCTTAGCACAAGGTCCTGCATTATTACAACACTGTGCCTAGTTGTTTTGTGAGGCTTTATGGTAACAAAGGGGTTAACCCTTTCAATGCCAGAGGGGAATGCAACGTGTCTTGTACACCTGGCATTTAAAGGGTTAACCCTTTGAGTGTCAGAGGGGTACCTCTAGACTGTAAGCTCTCAAAAACAGGGCCCTCCGATCCTCCTGTTCTCCACATCTGACTATTTAATATCTCTGCATGTCTATTCCCAATTGTACAGCGCTGTGGAATTAGTTGGTGCTATTTAAATAAAGAATACGTTGTGTGCCCCTCTGGCACTCAAAGAGTTAACACATCCACCCAGCCAATCCTCACAAACACCTGGCTCTCCTCCTTAGAGCTCAGTCTACTTTTTATATTCGTATGAACAGTCAGACAGCTCAAGAAAAGAAAATGTGTGCATGTCACAACATTAGGGAGTAGTGTGGTGCAGGATTTATTTTGTTTGGTGTTTTTGTGAAAAAGGGAGGTGTCAGTCTGTCATTTTCACTAAAAACAAACAGAAATAATGTTTTAACCCCCCCCCCGGGGGTGAGAGCACTGAATCTGTATGCTGTAACCCCTTCACTGCCATATAGTGTTAATAAAACACAACCATGTTTTGCAGTATTATACAGCTGATTAAGGCAGTGTTGCAGTGGAAGGGTTACTTGACATTTAAGAACCACAAGGGGTAAAGGAACCAAAACTATCACTGAGCCACTCTAACCAGTACCCTGTAACCCCTTCACTACTAGATATACTTTCATTATAAAGTACGGACATTTAACATTACTGTACAATAGATCTGGCCAGCTGCTTGCAATGAAAGGCTTATTTAACTCTTCTGCGTGCAATCGTGTAAGCATGGAGTAACCAACCGATTGACCTTCAGCTGTGGGGGGTCTATATCACCCCCAACCAGCTGATAGAGGTGGTAGTGCCCAAAGAAGACTACCCTTTGCTGTACCATCTTAATACCATCCTATTTTGCAGTACAGTACAATAGGATAGGAGAGCAGGGTACTGAGTGCCTGTCTGTTGTGTGATTCTGTAACCCCTTCACTGCCAGGTATCGAAACTCCAACATTCTGTATTACCGTACAACAGCTTAGAGTAGTGTGTTGCAATGAAAAGGTTACTTTCACTTGTGCTTGCTTGAGGGGAGTGCAATGTATGGTGTTTTAATTCACTGCACACCCCCTCCTCCACTCAAAAGGGGGGGTTGTGATCCACCAATTCTTTATAAAGGGGGGGTGTTTTGGACACAAGTGTCACTGACATTGTAAAGCAGAATGCGGAGAGGAAAGAAAAGGCTTAGACATGAAGGGAAACAGGACACAAGGCAGATAAGAGTGTGAAGCACTGGCACCAGCACAGCTGCTTCCTATTAACCCTTTGAGTGACAAGCACTACACACAGCACATAAATGGTTAAGCCAATCAACACCTGTATCCTGTCACTGCACATAATTATGTTTGCATTTAAAACACACAAGGCACCCTCCTCTAGATGACAGTACGAAGGGACGGCCCTGTATCGTCCTCACCCAGTACACAATGGAAGTAGGGAGGAGGTACACAGCCTCTTTGCAATGACAATAACACAGAATGACAACAAAAAGCCAACCGCTCTAAACACCATTCACAGTCCCTCCCAACTGAAAACAAGAACGCTGGTTTAACGCTTTAAGGAACAGAGGGAGGGGGCGGCAAAACTTTGCAATGCTTTTTACACCCCTCTGTTCCTTAAAAGGTTTAAAAAGAGGGAGATTTGCAGCCTCGTCCAAGCTCCAATGAGAGATGGCAGGGAATGGGAGAGGATGACTGGGGTGAAGATGGACGGGCAGGGAATGGGAGAGGGCGACTGGGGGCTGGAGGAAAGACAGGAGGGCAGGGAATGGGAGAGGGTAACTGGGGCCTGGAGGAAAGATGGGAGGGCAGTTGGTGCAGTCCTGGGTGGTCCCTTGTGTGAAAGAGAGCGATGCAGTACAGTCTGTAGCTGCTGCAGAAACTCTTGCTGGGGATGATTGTAATGAAGCCTGGTGCTGCTGCAGATCTTCTTGAGAAGCAGAACTGCCAATCATTTCCCTATAACACATTTTTGAAGAAGAATGGCATCTCATAGCACTGGTTCACAAGAGGTTGTGCAGCAGCTGGGGTATTTAACCAGATGCCCTGAGAGTGCGCAGGAGTACCAGGGCAAATAGAGTGGCACAAAGTCATTGGCTCAGTACGAAGAGAATTGGTCTAGCTGCTGGAGAGCCACTGGGTTCCACTAGTTTAGGGTGTACATAAAGGGTTTCAGAGTTAAGTGGACCAGGACTGGTAGAGTGGAGGGTAGATATTAAGTTACACTGAGAGGCAAACGTGGGGGCATAGTGCTAGATAAAATCCATTCTGGGGCCCCACAGAGGGTACATAAAGAAGCAGCTCTAGGGTATACAGATGGGGGGGTAATATATATTTTATATATATAAATGTATAGGAAGCAGTTCTAGGGCAGTGATAAGGGTACATGCAAGGGCACTTGTGACCTGCAGGTATAAGCAAGACTGAGAGCAGGGGCCCAGAGATTATTTTGCACACATGAATAGTTCTAGGGGTACAAAGTAACAGGGCTGAGTATATACTAGGGGAGGGCAGGTGCTGTCTGGAAGAGTAGGATGGGTGTTGTAGACCACAACAGCTGGAGGGTCTCATGTTGCCCATCCAGTAGCAACGGTGACTGTATAGTAAGGGGTACATAATGCCAATGCTAGTGGTATGTAAAAGAGCAGTTCTGGGGTTAAAGACTGCCAGTTCAGAGGGTATACTAAGGGCAATACAATGCTATGGCTCATGGTATGTAAGGGAGCAGTTCTGGGGTTACAGACTGCCAGATCTGAAGGTATACTGAGGGCAATACAATGGATAAGGGTATATAAAGGAGCAGGTCTGAAGGTATACTGAGGGCAATACTAGGGCTGAGGGTATATAAAGGAGCAGGTCTGGAGTTACAGACTGCCTGTTCTGAGGGCAATACTATGCTAGGGCTGAGGGTATATACAGGAGCAATTCTGGGGTTACAGTGTGCCAGGTCTGTGGGTATACTGAGGGCAATACTATGCTAGGGCTGAGGGTATATACAGGAGCAATTCTGGGGTTACAGTGGGCCAGGTCTGTGGGTATACTGAGGGCTACACAATGCCAGGACTAAGTATATACTAGGGGTGGGCAATCACTGTCTGGAAGAGGAGGATGGGAGTTGTAGTCCACAACAGCTGGAGGGCCTCAGGTTGCCCATCCAGTGGCAACTGTGATGGTATAGTAAGGGGTATACAATGCCACTGTCAGTGGTACGCAATGGAGCAGTTCTGGGGTTACAGAGGGTATACTGAGGGCAGAACAATGCTAGGGCTCATGGCATAAAAGGAGCAGTTCTGGGGTTACAGCCTGCCAGGTCTGAGGGTATACTGAGGGCAATACCATGCTAGGGCTAAGGATATATAAAGGAGCAATTCTGGGGTTACAGTGTGCCAGGTCTGAGGGCAATATTGTGCTAGGGCTGAGGCTATATAAAGGAGCAGTTCGTGGGTTACAGTATGCCAGGTCTGAGGGTATACTGAGGGCAATACCATGCTAGGGCTGAGGATATATAAAGGAGCAGTGTGTGGGTTACAGAGTGGCAGGTCTGAGGGTATAGAAAGGAGCAGTTCATGGGTTACAGAGTGCCAGGTCTGAGGGTATAGAAAGGAGCGGTTCGAGGGGTAGAGAGTGCCAGGGCTGAGGGTATAGAAAGGAGCGGTTCTAGGGGTAGAGAGTGCCAGGGCTGAGGGTACACTTAGGATTATACAGAGCCAGAATAGACAGGGCTCAGGACACAAAAAGAATCGGTTATAGGGCCACAGAGTGCCAAGACAGAGCATACAATGTCAGGGGGTATATCGTGCCAGGGCTAGTGACACATAAATGATCAGTTCTAGTATATAAAAAGCAGTTCGAGGAGTAAAGAGTGCCAGGGCTGAGGGTATTCGGTGTCAGAGCAGATGGTATATTTATGGGTATACATAGCCAGGGCTGTTGGCACAAATTAACAGTCCTTGGTGGTACACAGTGCCAGGGCTTAGGGTATATACTGTGGCAGAGCTGAAGGGTATATTCTGGGCTATACGGTGCCGTGGCTCTCGGCACATCAATGAGCAGTCCTAGGGGTACAGAATGCCAGGGTGTATGGTATATACAGCGGCGGAGCTGGGGGTATATTGAAGGGTATACAGAGCCAGGCTGGCGGCACATAAAGGAGCAGTTTGGGCAGAGGGTATGGAGGCTGGGAATCTCCTCTCCTTCCCACACACAATAATAATAATAATAATAACAACAATAATATGAATAATAAGAATGCGCCCGGTGCCCCGGGTCCGTACCTGCCGTGGAACCAGTCCTTGCAGGCGTCGCACTCTATCATGAAGCGGGTAACATCGTAGGGCAGCCTGCAGACACAGTACACGGGCACGGTCGCCATGTTAGATCCCCGCGCACAACAACACTCCCAGCCAGGGAGGGAGGAGGGAGCCGGCTGCACGGCCGGGGACCCGGGCACGATCCGAGCGGGGCACCCGGGCAAACAGGGGGCGCGATCCGAGCGGGGGACCCGGGCAAACGGGGGGCACAATCCGGCCGGGAGTCCGGCACGATCCGGGGCACAATCCAGAGAAGGGTCCGGGAAATCCTGAGAGAGAAAAGGGAGAGATCCTGAGAGAAAAGGGCGCAATCCACCCGAGCGGAGGGTCCGATCCAGTCAGGGAACAGAGAGTAATCCGGGGAAGGGGCTCGGTCCGGAGAGTGCACGGTTCGGTACACGGTCCTGGGCTCGGTCCCAGCAGTCCAGCCCGCGGAGCAGCCTCACACGTAACAAAGCCCGGGCTCCGTCCGATCAGACCTGGAGGAGGAGACACGATCCGCCCGCTTCAGTTCCGAGTCCCCGGGAGGAGCGGGACGGACACGGCCCTGGGGTCCTGTCTTGGGCGGGAGTCGGTGTGTGAGGAGCCGGGGGCAGATCCGGGGGGTAGAGTCAGTCAGTGAGCCGGGGAGGGGAGCGGGGAGTGCCGCCAGCCCCCTGCTGACTGGTCCGGGAGAAGTCGGTCTTCTCCTCTCACTGCCTGGAGCATGAGGGAGGAACAGCGCCGAGTACTGATTATTATTATTTATTATTATTATAGTTATACCGAGTTATGTGAGGGAGGAACAGTGCCGAGTACACGGGGAGGCACTATAGAGTATTATTATTATTACTATTATACCGAGTATTATTACTGTTATACCAAGTTAACTGAGGGAGTAACAGCACCGAGTATTATTATATAGAGTAGTATTATTATTATTACTACTATTATAGTTATACTGAGTTATGTGAGGGAGGAACAGTGCCGAGTACACGGGGAGGCACTATAGAGTATTATTATTATTATTATGCAGGGTATTATTATTACAAGTTATGCAAGGGAGTAACAGTGCCGAGTATTATTATTATTAGTAGTATTATTACTATTATACCAAGTTAGGTGAGGGAGTAACAGCGCCGAGTACACTGTGAGGCACTACAGATTATTATTATTATTATTATTATTATTAATATTATTATTATTATACTTGTACTGAGTTTGTGAGGGAGTAACAGAGCTGAGTATTATTATTATACCAAGTTATGTGAGGGAGTAACAGCGCCGAGTACACAGGGAGTCACTACACAGTATTATTATTATTATTACTATTATACCGAGTATTATTACTGTTATACCAAGTTAACTGAGGGAGTAACAGCACCGAGTATTATTATATAGAGTATTATTATTATTATTATTACTACTATTATAGTTATACTGAGTTATGTGAGGGAGGAACAGTGCCGAGTACACGGGGAGGTACTACATAATATTATTATTATGCAGAGTATTATTATACAGGGTATTATTATTATAGTTATTATGAGTTATGCAAGAGAGTAACAGCGGCGAGTACACTGGGAGGCATTACCGAGTATTATTATCATTATTATTATTATTATTACTATTATACAGAGTATTATTATTATTATTATTACTATTATACCGAGTATTATTACTATTATACCGAGTTAGGTGAGGGAGTAACAGTGCCGAGTACATGGGGAGGCACTACCGAGTATTATTATATAGAGTATTATTATTATTACTATTATACCGAGTATTATTATCATTATTATTATTACTATTATACAGAGTATTATTACTATTATACCAAGTTAGGTGAGGGAGTAACAGTGCCAAGTACATGGGGAGGCACTACCGAGTATTATTATATAGAGTATTATTATTATTATTACTATTATAGTTGTATAGAGTTATGTGAGGGAGTAACAGTGCTGAGTACACTGAGAGGTACTACTGAGTATTGTTATTATTACTAATATAGTTATACAAAGTTATGTGAGGCAGTAACCGCTCCTAGTACACTGGGAGGTACTACATAGTATTATTATTATTATGCAGAGTATTATTATACAGGGTATTATTATTATAGTTATTATGAGTTATGTGAGGGATAACAGCTCCGAGTACACTGGGAGGCACTACTGAGTATCATTATTATTATTATTATTACTATTATACTTTTACAGAGTTATTTGAGGGAGTAACAGCACAGAGTATTATTCTTCTTATTATTATATTTATTATTATTACTATTATAGTTATACCGAGTTATGTGAGGGAATAACCGCTTCAAGTACACTGGGAGGCACTACAGAGTATTATTATTACTATTATTATTATTACTATTATACTTCTACCGAGTTATGGGAGGGAGTAACAGCACCAAGTATTATTATTATACCGAGTAGTAGTAGTATTATTATTATACAGAGTATTATTACTATTATACCGAGTTATGTAAGGGAGTAACAGTGCCGAGTACACTGGGAGGCACTACCGAGTAATAGTACAGAGTATAATTAATATTATACTTATTATTACACTGAGTATTATTATTATTACTATTATAGTTTATACTGAGCTATGTGAGGGAGTAACAGCGCCGAGTACACTTGGAGGCACTACCAAGTATTATTATTATTACTACTATTATACTCATACCGAGTTATGTGAGGGAGTAACAGCGCCAATTATTATTATTTATTATTATTACACTGAGTAATATTATTATTACTATTATTGTTGATACCAAGCTATGTGAGGGAGTAACAGCACAGAGTACACGGGGAGTAACTACAGAGTAAGTTGCAGAGTACCTACAGAGAATTATAATTATTACTATTATACCGTGTATTATTTATTATTATTATTATTACTTGTATACTTATACCAAGTTATGTGAGGGAGTAACAGCACCGAGTTCACAGGGAGGAGCTCCCGAGTATTATTATTACTATAAACATGTACCGAGTTATGCGAGGGAGTAACAGCACCAAGTACATGAGTAGGTACTACCAAGTATTATTACTATTACACAAAGTTATGTGTGAGTAATAGAACAGAGTACACTAGGAGGTACTTCTGGGTATGATTATTATTACCATTATACAGAGTTCTGTGAGAGAGTAACAGCAGCAAGTACATGGGGAGGTACTAATACTACTGGGTATTATTTTTACTATTATACTTGTACTGAGTTATGTGAGGGAATAGCGGCACCAAGTACATGGGGAGGTACTAAGTATTATTACTATTATACAGAGTTATGTGAGGGAGTAACAGTGAGTACACTTGGAGGTACTACTGGGTAATATTATTATGCCGCATTTTGTGAGGGGTGTAACAGCACCAAGCACACAGGGAGGTACTACTGTGTATTACTATTATACCAAGTTATGTGAGTGACAACAACACCAAGTACACGGGGAGGTACTACTGTGTATTATTGATATACCTATACAGAGTTATGTGAGGGAGTAACAGCACAGAGTAGATGGGAGGTACTAGTACTACTGAGTATTACTATTATACTTATACCGAGTTATTTGAGGGAGTAACAGCCCCAAGGACACTGGGAGGTAAGACTGGGTATGATTATTATTACCCTTATACTTACACAGAATTATGTGAGGGAGTAACAGCACAGAGTATTCTGGAAGCTGCTCCTGAGTATTATTATTACTATTATACAGAGTTATGTGAGGGAGTAACAGCACCAAGTACACAGGGAGGTACTACTGGGTATTATTGATATACTTATACCGAGTTATGTGAGGGAGTAACATCGAGTACATGGGGAGGTACTAATTATTATTATTACTGTTGTACTTATACACAGTTATTTTTAGGGAGTAACAGCACTGAGTACACTGGGAAAAACTACCAAGTATTATTATTACTATTATACCAAATTATGTGAGGGAGTAATAGTGCTGAGTAGACGGGGAGGTACTAGTACTACGGAGTAATATTATTACTATTATACTAATACTGAGTTATGTGAGGGAGTAACAGCACAGAATACACAGGTAGGTACTACTGGGTATGATTATTTCCATAATATATGTACACCAAGTTATGTGAGGCAGTAAAAGCACCGAGTACACGGGAAGGTACTACCGAGTATGATTACTATTATACTGAGTTATGTGAGGGAGTAACACCCAGTAGTACCTCCCGAGTACTCTGTGCTATTATCATTACTATTATACCAAGTTATGTGAGGGAGTAACATCACCGAGTACACTTGGAAGTACTACCGATTAGTAGTAGTATTATTTTTATTATTACTATTATACTTATACCGCGTTATGTGAGGGAGTAACTGCACTGAGTAGAAAGGGAGGTACTAGTACTATTATTACTATTATACTTATATCAAGTTATGTGAGGGAGTACATGGGAAGGTGCTACAGAGTATTATTACTGCTGTTACTATAGTGTTACATTATACCAAGTAATCCAAGGGAGTAACAGTACTGAGTACACTGACACAGGGAGGTACTAGTGCTACAGAGTATTATTATTACTCCTATTACATTTTACCAAATTATCTGAGAAAGTAACAGCACCAAGTACACTGACACAGGCAAGATAATAGTGATACTGGGGATTATTAATATAATGTCACATTAGACTAAGTTATCATAGGGAGTCACAGCACAGTGATGGTACTGGATCTACTTCATATTATTACTATAGAGTCACATAAAACTGAGTTATGTAATGGAGTAACAGCACCAAGTACACGGATATGGGGAGGTACTAGTACTACTGCGTATTAATACAGCTATTACTATAGTGCTACAATTTACTGAGGTATCTGAGGGCATAACAGCACCAAGTCCACTGGCATGGGGGAGGTACTAGTACTACTTAGTAAGGTTACTCCCCCAGATAACTCAGTATACTATAACACTATAGTAATAGCAGAAATAAACTGAGTACACTGACACAGAGAGGTACTAGTACTACTATTATTTCTTTAGTGTTATTCCAAGTTATTTGAGAGAGTAATGGCAACAAATAGTTGAAACAAAGGGAGGTGCTAGTACTTCTTAGTATTGTTACTGCTTTTACTATAGTGTTACATTATACTGAGTTATGTATGGGAGTAACAGCAAAGAGTACACTGACACAGGGAGATACTAGTACTACTGTATATTTTTACTGTTATACCAAGTTTATGGAGGGAATAACAACATTGAGTACACTTAGTATTACTATTGCTACTGTTACTAAAGTGTTTTACCAAATTCCCTGGGGGAGTAACAGCATGGAGAACACTGACACAGGGGAAGTACTAGTGTTACTTGGTATTATTACGATAGTGTCTCATTATACCAAGTTATTTGACGGAGTAGCAGCACAAAGTACACAGGGAGTTACTAGTACTACTGTGTATTATTACATATCATACAGTGTTATACCAAGGTATCTAAGGGAGTAACAGCACCACGTTCACTAGTAGTAGGTATCATTACTACCTCATGGTACTGGTACTACTAGGTATTATTACTAATGCTATAGTGTCGTACCAAGTTATCTAAGGGAGTAACACCACCAAGTACACTGACACAGGGAGGTACTAGTACTACTGGGTATTATTACTGCTATTGCTATAGTGTCACATTATGCCAAATTATCTGAAGGAGTAACAGCACTGAGTACACTGACACAGGGGGAGGTACTAGTACTACTGGGTATTATTACTATTATGCTGTTATACAGAGTTATTGGAGAGAGTAACATCACCCAGTAAGCTGACACTGGGAGATACTAGTACTACTGAGTATTATTACTATAGTGTCACTGTATCAGACCTGCAGTCCATCAAAGACTTGTACAGATATACCACCCAATAGTTGTCTAGTTTCACCTGTTACCACCATGCCACATTCACATGTATGTATGCCATAATGTCCCCCAATTCCCCATCCCTCAAAAACCTCCCAGCATTTAGTTTGACATGTCAGCAGCTACCTGATTGGCCACCCTGGTTTGTTTGACAAGTAGGCGGTCTTCTGATTATTCACCCTTTTGTTATTCATTGTCTCTGTACTTACTGGGTTTGTTCGACAAGTAGGCGGCCCATTGATTGCTTGCCTCTTGTCGCTCCAATCCCCATTGGCTGGAGTTCGGTGCAGCAAGATGATGGTACTAGTATTGCTGAGTGGTGTTACTAATATTAGAGTAAATGGAAGGAGTAACCTCAAACGTACACTGACATGGGGGAAGTACTAGTACTTCTGGGTATTATTAGTACTGTCTCCAATTCCTATGTTGTTCTATACAGTAATATTTCTTCAACTCTGGAGATCTTAGTGAATAGGCTCCACAGAATAACATAGGGACTGGAGAAGTGATAAACTGGAGAAGTCGTCTACCACTTTATCACCGCTTAGTGAATCCTTTCCCCCTTACATTGTGAAGGAATTTCACTTCCAGGCACTTTTTTCATACATTCTAAGCACAGCTTGGACTTATCAGCTGGGAATAGCTTGCTATCACAGCCAGCATACATTTTGAGCTTTTGGGATGTTTTATCCTTATTGGGAGTCACATTTTCAGCACAGGATTAAATTTTTCCCACCTATATTTGCTTTATAAGAACAATCCATATTATGGTGTTTCCACCTTTGTGAATACATACGATAGGATTTGGTCTCCATGTTCCTTTAAATAACCTCTGCCTTCTACAGGAATAGAAGTTTTATGTGTTCCACAATGTTCCTAAAAATCACCTTTTATACTACACTCCGTGATCCCATGGAAAAGCGTGCAGACAGTACACTTAAGAACCAATTTTCTACAACTGAGCAGAATTTGAAAACTGCCATTACTGTGGTATCTATCCTTTGTACACTAAACATTTGGCTAACCGAACTAGAAGAAAAAATTGAGTCTCTAGATCCCATATCTTAAAAGAACTGAGTACCTTCAAAGATGCTGTCAACTATTCTTGTGATTTGTCTTCTGGCAAAACCTTCTTCTTTGTCTGTTACTGCTAGATGAGCCTTGTGGATCAAAGCCTGGGAATCGGACGCTTCTCAATAGCTTACCATTCTCTGGAACCAAGCTATTCAGATAACAGCTAGAAGAAAATATCAAGAGATCATAAGGAGGCAAGAGCCCTTTCTTACCCCAAGAGAAAAGGTCATAAGGAGGCAAGAGCCCTTTCTTACCCCAAGAGAAAAGGTCATAAGGAGGCAAGAGCCCTTTCTTACCCCAGGAGAAAAGAATAAGAGGCTCTCCTGCCTGAACTGGTCACTTCAGACGTTCGTCCTTTCAGGAAGCCAGAATATACAAGGCAGGCAGGGGATAAGACCAGGAGAAGCATGGCCTTCCCCAAAATCGGAGATCTGGAAATCATAAAGATTTCCAAAAAAGAGGGCAGTTCCAACAATGAAGCAGACCAACCCAGAGCATACCCCTGTAGAGCAGACTAGAGGAGCTCCTTCAGGCCTGGAGTCTAATTCATCAACACATATGGATACAGAAGGGGTATGCTCTGGAATTTCACGTCATCCATACTAAGACACATGACAAAGTCTCTACAGATGAAATAGGCAATATAATCTACTTCAAAACAGGGTGATAGAGGAGGTCCCACTACATCAAAGATCAGGGACTTCTATCCCACTCTTTTTTTATGTTGTCAAGCCTAATTGGGAACTACACCTCATCTTGGACCTCAAGAAGCTCAACTCCCTACTTAAGATCTGTCATTTCCAAATAAAAATAGTCTCTTCAACACACAAGAAATGCCTCCGATTCCACATCTTCAGCCATCATTATCAGTGAACTGTCCTCCCATTTGGATTGGCATCAGACCCAAGAGTCTTCACAAAGATTATGGCAATAGTAATGGCAGAACTGTGACGGTCATCTGATCAAGGTTGTACCCTATCTAGACGACATTCTGATAATAGAGACATCATATCACCGATCAGTAACCAGCACAAACCTTTTCCGCAAACTTGGCTGGATGGTCTGTTTAGAAAAAAGCTCTCACTCCCCCCCCCCCCCCCCCCCCCCCCCCAAAATCTCATATTTTTGGGAGTACAATTCAATACCAGTCAGGAGCAAGCAACCCTGTCCGTAGATCGCCAGCACTTCATATCCAGCAGAATCACTGCCTTTCTTCAGAGGAAGTTCCAAACCACAAAAAGCTTATCAAGACTGCCAGGACACTTCTCATCAACTTATCAGATCCTACTATAAGTCAAAGCTCATTCATGTTTAACCCAAGAGAATTATCTCTATTATTACAAGAGAAATCCCACCTACCTGGTCCAGAGGATTCCAGTCTTCCAGCCCACCAGAAAGGAATTGTCTTGGTGGACTCACCAGAATAACCTCTCAAGGGGTCTCCCACTAATCGAGCCAGAATGGCAGATCCCGTGTACAGACACCAGCAGCACCAGTTGGAGGAATCTGGAATCTGCACACTATTCAGGGCTTTTGGACAACTCAGGAATCCAGTCTAAAACTCTGTGTTCTACTAGCTGTTTGGAAGTCTCTCAAACACATCAGGGCCAATCTAAAAATACAGGTGTCCTGATAAGATCGGACAATTTGTCAGTAGTACACTACCTTCTAAACCAGGGAGCGCTACTCTCAACATCCTTGCATTGAAGATTCTCGATTGGGCAGCAAAGAATCTGCTGACTCAGCGCAGCCTTCCTGTCAGGTCATTTAAAAGTTCAGAAGGACTTTCTAAGCCACAAGAAACTAGATCCAGGAGAGTGGACTCTAAACTAAGTCAGTGACAGCAAATTTAGAGAGACCCTTAATAGATGGCCACATCTCAGAACAGACAATGTTAGACCAACCTATCCAGATGGCATGAACCTCAGGTCCTGGAACAGGATGAGCTTCATGTCACATGGGACTTCCATCTGGCATACCTGTTTCTTCCTCTTCCTCTACTTGTGGAAATAATAAGAAAAATAAGGCGAAAGGTCAAATGTCATCCTTTTTGCCCCGTACTGGCCCCAGAAACCCTGGTATGCTAACCTCCTTCAATTGTCACTCATACCCCCCAAGCCTTTGCCAGACATCTCAGACCTGTTATCAAATGGTCTTCTTCTGCCACCAGATACAGCTTTCTTCCAGCTCAAGGCCTGGAGGCTGAGTGGGAATCCTTAACACTACAGGGCATATCTGAACCTATCATTGATGTCATCCTGAGGTGACCCTCTTCTACAAAAAATTACTATAGAGCCTGGTCTATTTTTCCACAAGTGGTACCTGTCACAGAATCTGGATCGTATCTCAATCTCAGATCCAAGAATCCTTTATTTCCTGCAGGCAGGGTTTCAAAGGGGCCTTAAACCTGCATCCCTGAAAGTCCAGCTCTCTGCAATTTCTGCGGTTCTATTTACTCCATTTGCAGACAACCACCTGATAAGAACATATCTTACCTCAATATAAAAAATCAGGACATGGTATGTGTTCCTCCAATTTTAGTCTTCCATCAAGATAAGGGAGTCCTATGAACTAAGGCTTCCTTACACACAAAGGTGATTTCTCAGTTTCACCTTATTCAAGAAATTGTTCTCCCATCCTTCTGTCCCTATCCCTCGAACGAGATTGATAAGAAACTACATAACTTGGATCTTATCCATTGCCTTCAGATATACCTCAGCAGAACCCAACTCTTGCGTAAGACGGACACATTGTTTATCAATTTCTTTGGCAAATTCATAGGCTCTGAATCCTCCAAACCCTCTATCACACACTGGACATGTGACTGCATTAAGATGGCCTATGACTCAGCGAATATAGACCCTCCTCAGGATATTAAAGCCCACTCTACCCGTGCTATCACAACCTCATGGGCACAGAAAGCAGCTGAAATGCATGATGATTATTTGCAGGGCTGCTATTTGGTCATCAGTCTCTACTTTCATCAAGCAGTATAGATTGGACCTTCAACCATCAGCGGACACCAAGTTCAGAAGTAAGGTGCTTGAAGCTGCCATTCCTGTCTGAACCTTCTGATTCAGCCCTTCTGACCTTCTGAGTTGTACTGCTCTGGTAAGTCCCACAGTATGCCATGGATTGGACACAGAGGAAAAGGTGAAATTTACTTACCGATATTTGTTTGCCTCTGTGTCCTTCCACCGAAACCCTTCCTGAAGGTTATTCTTGAGTATTTTGTATTGCTTCCATAATACTATACTATATCAGTCATGTAATATCTACTGCAGTGTGCCTTTACTTTGCTGTCTCTTACCTGTTATATTTTGCAGCTTGGACAACTGTATAACCTGCAGGGGCAAGTTAGCTCACAGAATTTATAATTTTGGATTGGGCCTACCAGCTGGATGGCAGAGCCAATTACCCACAGTATGCCGTGGAAGGACACAGAGCAAAAACAAGTGAGTATATCTTTCATCCAGCATTGATTTTGAACCCATACAAAATATTTCATTAATAAAAATCTTGCCATTAAAACCATCTTCTTTACAGCAGTATCCCCATGCTATACATGTTTTCTTCCAGCCCTTGATACTTGGTAATCCATCCAGACAAGGTAGTATTAAGAACTAAACCATCATTCATGTCAAAAATGACTTCAGAGTTTCATCTCAATCAGGAGATTGTTTTTCCTTCATTAAAGGGGAACTTTTACCTCCTCATTATCCTTATTGTATCCCTTCCTTTGTGTCCCCTCTGTACAGTGCGGTCTTTCTTTTTGCCTACAAATCTGTTTAAATGAAGAAAAAAGATACTTGAATTGTGTACCTTATGACGTTAGCAGCCGCACAGCCGCGTACCATACGGTGCAGAAGACACTCCCACAGCCTCAGCTCCTTTCACTTGCCCCAGCATCCTCCGATGACGGACGCGTTCTGTTAGTAAGCTGGAGAGAGATCTCATTGGCAGAGATCGATATCTAGCCAATGAGATCTCTCTCCAGCTTACTAACAGAACGCCTCCGTCATCGGAGGATGCTGGGGCAAGTGAAAGGAGCTGAGGCTGTGGGAGTGTCTTCTGCACCGTACGGTACGCGGCTGTGCGGCTGCTAATGTCATAAGGTACACAATTCAAGTATCTTTTTTCTTAATTTAAACAGATTTGTAGGCAAAAAGACCGCACTGTACAGAGGGGACACAAAGGAAGGGATACAATAAGGATAATGAGGAGGTGAAAGTTCCCCTTTAAATAAAAAAAAAATTACAAGGAGAAACCGTTCCATAACCTGGATTTGGTGACATGTGTTTCCATTTATCTGGATAAGAACAAAGATAAAAGAAAATTAGACACATTATTTGTTCATTTCATTGGGAAGTGTAAAGGTACAACAGCATCTAAAGCTTCCATTTCTAGATGGATTAAACATTGCATAATACAAGTCAGCTGATATGCATCCACACATTAAGATAAAAGCACATTCAACTCAAACCATCTCTACTTCATGGGCCGTGAAGGTGGTGGCTTCTCCATAAGAAATTTGTAGAGCAGCAACTTTGTCTTTGCTGTCAGCTTTCAAAAAACATCATCAGCTGGGTGTCTAAGTTTCAGCCGATACGAAGTTTGGAAGAAAAGTGCTTCAGTCAGTTTTTTATGATTAAACATAGGATATTTGCCTTCTGTTATTCCCTCCCTTTATGGTACTGCTTTGCCTGTATTGTGTGTGAAACTTTAATTCAGACAAAATATACACAAAGAGGAAGAAGGCTTATTCATCCGTATGTGCAAAGAGCATGAAATCAAGTCATGGCTATAAAACAAAATTGTGTTTAGACTATAAGTAACAGATATGCAGATGATTCTGAGTGTAAGATACTATACAGACAGACATAATACAACATACATTCAAGACAAGACCTACAGATAAGATACAACTTGACATAGTGTGTTACATGCATTCATACATACAACCATACATACATACAAACACACACACCTCTACATCCACACAGAGGGATAAGCGTATATTATGGTGTAAAAAAAACAGAGTAGCGCTAATACATAGGTACAGACAAAAAATCACTTCCGCAGCCTAAAATTCTGGAATTGGGCTTCTCAATTACCTATCTAGAACAAAATCTAATACATGAATTGGCGCCACAATAAAAGAGCTATTATACAATATAATATAATACAAACAATATAAAAATGCCAAAAATAATTTCATCCAAGGTGTATTTGTCTGCAATCTGCAGCGTAACTAGTAATACACATATTCTTCAAAAACTATCCCCCCAAAATGTATTCTACAATACAATATATATATATATATATATATATATATATATATATATATATATATATATATATATATATATATATATATATATATATATATGTGTGTATCCTAGTCAGTATAATGACATATGATGTTAAATAATTAGTCAACATATAAACAAATATTGCCAAAGCAACTACACCTTAACTCCTAAAGGACCAGCACATGCACGATTGGCACTCAGACCACGGGGCACCTTTTTTTTTTCGTTCTGGTTCAGGGCTTCTGGAGTGGCGTGTAGCCGCTCCTTAAGTGCTGGAACGCTGTGACGGTCCTGGAACGGCAATGGTCCTTAAGGTGTTAAAAGTTCCAACGGGATTGTGCTTACCAAGCCACGTAAAAATACAAATGTATCATACAAGACGGTCCTGTTGCACAGCCTCTTGGGAAAACTACGCTAACCTGCTTTTCTGAAAAGCTCTAACTATTGATCGATCATAAAAATATATATATAAAAAAAGCCAGAAAAATGTAAATTTCTTATTATGGGAACAGGCAAATCCTGATTCACCATAGAATAAATAATAGCTCAATATATAACTCCTTTATGAGCCGCTATGCATTCTATCCCATAGGTAGCAATTGACGGGTTGTATCCACATTAATCAGAGCTATAGCTTAGGCGGTAAAGACGGTAAATATTTATACAGGCAAATGTTACTTCACTGGCAAGACAGTATATAACAAGACTTTCAAAATAGCCTCATCGGTTCTCCTCTCAGAGCTTAAATTTTTGTCTCCAAAACCGAACAGTTGTTAATCTCCACAAACAAGAGGCGCTTCATACACATCCTCTGTTATTGAAAACTTTCCTCCAGCAACTGCAAGGTTTATGTATTGAAGTAGCATAAAGCGATCTCACCGAAATTCTGTATCTTTCTGTTTTGTATCTTCTCTGCCACACTCAATGTACATTATACCTGTTTGCAGTGGATTATCTGCGCCGTCAAACTGCTAGTCAGCGTCTTTCTTGCTCGAAATTCGCGCCAATTTAGCTCTGCCCGTCTCACTGTAGGTAATTGCAAATTATCAGGATTCAGATTGTCACTTGTCAATATGACTGATACGGCATCACGTCATAAGTGTCTAACTCCTCCGACGCGTTTCAAAGTCTACTAACTTCTTCATCAGGGAATAAATCAATGATCCTTGGGTTATTCTTAACCTTCTTATAACTATATAAACTCCTCCTCCTTCTCTTACACGCCACATCCCAGTAACTCCTAACCCTGACATCATTAAAGGTGTAGTTGCACACACAACTCTATTAAAGGTGTAGGCACACTTATAGCCATCAATACAATATATTTGCGCATAATCCAAAATCCACAATTTTATAAAATAAGCTAAACTCGTATAACTTTAAGATATTGCAGAAAGTATTTCATAGAATAAATAAAGACCAAATTTACTAAAAAGAACATTTAGTCAAAAAAGAACATGTGTGGTGGACACTGTTGCTGCACATGCTGCTGGGCCTTCTATGCCTTGTTGCAAACTGCTGATACTTTACTGTAAAATTATCAAGAGCATTGTGCAGGTGCCCATGTCCTAAACTGAAATGTTACTCTGTTTCTCTCAGAATAGAATTATTTGTGCCCACTACCTTCCTAAATGAGTTTAAATTGATTTTAACCTTTTTAGAAGAACATTGAAACTTAAAGATATCTTTAAAGGGATAGTAATGATTCATAATAAAAGCAGCTCTAATTAATCATCATAGTATTTGGGCCATGGAGAGTGTTATTTCAATTCTGTCAGAGGTGTAGTTCAAAAGTAATTCAATGATAAAGTATCCCCCTCCCACCCCTTTTACTGATGTAACACTGCTCAGCCAGAGCAGGAGGTAGGTGCCCAGGTAGATTGCAGAGAGGGACAACCTTCAATTAAGATAAGGGAAAAACTTGTCAAGGGGGGGGCAGGGCTTTCATTGTTCTCATAGGAAGAAGATTGTCCCCTTCTGTTATCTGTCTGGTCTATGGACTGCATTCCACATCTGAGAAGAGATGGCTTACACTAGGTAAAAGGGGCGGGAGAGGAAACTTTGCTTGTGAATATCTCTCAAACCATAAAGGTTTGAGAGATGAGACTTGTATTTTTTTTTTTTTTTTTTTTTTTTTTATGCCTACAAAATAAAATAAAGACAAAACGAAGTATTCCAATCCCTTTAAAAATACTGACTCTGTTAGGTCTTATGTTTTCACCAAAATCAACATTTGAACCCATTAATATGAATCATTCATTTCATGCCTTCTATATACTTGTAAATAATGATTTAAAAAAAAAAGTCAGTGATACCTAGTGAATTCCATATTCTTCCTAAGGGCAGAAAGGGATGCCCTAAAGGATCTAGCTAACAATCCAAGCATTGTCATTTTCCCAGCTGATAAGGGTGGGGACATACAGTATTTATTTTGAACTTATGCACATTATAGAGGGGAAATATAGAGACAACTATCAGACCTTAAAGTTTATAGCAAAGTGAGAGGATCCTTCATCACTCTATAAACACAAGTTAGACTCCATCTTACAGGAAGCTTTGGGACATGGTTGGATTGATAAGACTCTTAGTTTCTTAAGTACAGAACACCCGTTGTGTCCTATTTTTTATATAATCCCTAAAGTCCACAAAATTATTCGTAAACCCCTTGGTAGGCCAGTAGTATCAGCTAGAAATTCCCTGTTGCAGCTTTTGGTAAAAAAAAAAAAAAAAAAAAATCATCATATATCAGGGATACTGCAGACCTTCTATCTAAACTTACAAATTTATCCCTACCAGGGCATTGCTTCCTGGTAATGATGGATGTCAACTCCCTATATACTATTATCCCCTTAGGAGATGGATTAAGCGCAGTAAGATCTTCACTTATAAAATAAAGAGACCAGTCTTATCCACCAACAGAATTTTTAGTGTTGAATAGAATTAGGTCTTATCTTTTAACTTCTTCAAATTTTAAGATTCATATTATTTATCATAAACTGGAACCTGTATGAGTTCAAATTATGTCCCATCCTACACCAAACTTTATGTGGAACATTTTGAGAATTAATATATCTATGGAACATATTCCAACCAACTTTTAAACTATTTTCTTTATATTGATATTTTATTCCAAATCTGGAGTGCATTCTTTCATTTTACTTAATTTATTGACACACTGAACTCTTTTCTAACCACTGTTAGCTTCACTGCAGAATATAGCACCATCCACGTTAATTTGCTAGACACTACCATCTTTCTTGAGAATGCAAAGTTGGGTATCACCAATTTCAGAAACCTTAAGGATTGTAATACCATTTTAACAGCTTCTGCCCCAAACATACTAGGGAGGTCAACCTTACTCTCAGATGCGCAGAATTAGGAGAAATAATTCAGAGACTAACGAGGCACAACAGATCAAGGAACTGTCTTCACACTTATAAAACAGGGGTTACAAACAACAACTGTTGCAGCAAGCGATACAAAACACTTATACAACCACAATCTGCTCTCTCAATAAAGAAAGAGACAAATAAAACAATAAACATATTGTTTTTCCTACCACATTTACAACTAAAAGCCATGTCATACAGAAAATCTGTGGAAGCAATGAAATATTTTATCCACAGATCAAACATTACCTTCAATTTTTAGCCTGCAACCTTTTATGCTATTAAAAAAGGCATCTCGGGAATAAACTAGCGTGTACGGACCTGCTACACTTGTAAACAAACAAAAATACTACTAGGCTTCCTAATCAAAAAACAATGCTTCAGATGCAACAGCAACCGTATTACATGCAGATCCTTATTACGGATCCTAGTTTTCTACATCCAGACAATGGCAAGACTATTAATAGAAAATATAAACTCTGTCATAATAGTAATTTTTGTGTTTTATTTCATTAAATATCCCTGTAGCCTTTTCTATATTGGAACGTTCAAAGAAAGGCTTTCAAATGATTAAGTTAAATTTCTATATGGTCCATGGTGGTACTCATATTTTTCTAGTTTTAAGTCTCTCCCTAACTTTTGCATTGACCAAAAACTTACAAATTAACTGAATTTAATGCATTGACAGTCCTTCTAAACCTTTTAATTCGGATTTTGATAGGTGAAAGATACTTCCTGGGGCTCCCTTTTGGCTGTAAGTCGCTGGGGAATTCGTTCACATGGTGTGGAGATAAGTTTTCAGCACTTATTTGGTTTAAAAAAAAAAAAAAAAAAAAAAAAAAAATGTCCCTAAAAGTCCTTGTATGCTTCTGGAATCAGATGTGTTAACAGAAGCTACAAAAACGTGACATAAATCTTATGTAGGTATGCTTTTTTTTTTCCAAAGGGAAAGCAGTTCTTTCTGCCCAAGAGAAAAGCAACATACAAAATGTGAGAGGCTTCTGAGAACGAACAAACAGCACAATGGCCTGTTCTTCGGCTAGTCACTGCTCAGAAGCATCACGTTTTAGCTCTCTAGTGCCATTGCAGAGGAGAAATTTCCATGTACATATTAGATTAATCCCGCCAAAAAGGGCAGTCCAGTTCCAAAATGACAGGCAAATCTCCCCCACAAGGGAACACCAGCTAAATCCCGACGTACTTTTCGGCCTTGTTGTACCTCGTCAGGAGGGTGCAGCTGGATTCCCTAGGCACTGAGAGCAAGGGGTCCATGTCTGGATTACCCTTCACTCTTAGGGAGACCCCCTAAGAGTATTCGGATACAACATACAAAATGTGAGAGGCTTCTGAGAACGAACAAACAGCACAATGGCCTGTTCTACGGCTAGTCACCACTCAGAAGCATCACGTGTGCGTGAGCGGTGTCTAGCCGAAGAACAGGCCATTGTGCTTTTGTTCGTGCTCAGAGCCTCTCACATCATTTATTGGCTTGTTTCTATGAAACACTTAGGGTCTCTCCCTAAGTGTAAAGAGTAATCCAGATGTGGACCCCTTGCTCTCAGTGCCTAGGGAAGCCAGCTGCACCTCACTGACGAGGCCCAAATAAGGCCGAAACGTACGTCTGGGGTTAGCTGGTTTTTCCGTGCAGAGGAAACTTGCCCATCATTTTGGTACTGGACCGCCCTTATGGGCGGGATTAGTCTAATGTATGTGGAAATTTCTCCTCTGCAATGGCACTAGAGAGCTAAAATGTGATGCTCTTGAGCAGTGACTAGCTGAAGAACAGGCCATTGTGCTTTTGTTCGTGCTCAGAGCCTCTCACATTATTTATTGGCTTGCCCAAGAGAAAAGGTAAGAACACCGTCTGGGTTATGGGTGTTTACCCAGTCAATCCCAAAACCAAGGGAAAACAGAAAGGAGTGCAGGTCAGATTGCGAGATGTCTGTTTTAATTTAAATTGAACCGGAAAGGTAAGGTCTCTGTGTGACAGAAACTGAATTCATTGCAGAGTCATTGAACAATTGAATCTGTAAAGGAATCCTTTTATGCACCAGATACAGGAGAATAGCAGGTCCATCAATGGAGTCAATTGTGGCTTTTGAACCCACTGCAGACACAGAAGAGTGGAATATTAAGGAGAGAAACTCTGAGGCAATAGACAAAATGGGTGAAAAGTAGAGAGGGAACTTATCCAAAATTGAACCTGGCCTCACAGGACAGTAATATTATAGATGTTCTTCATTTCTGAAGTAGAGACAAAGATTGAAGCTGTGTCTGCAGGCACATTCTTCAGGTTTCAGAAAGAGATGGGCCAGATCAAGATTAATTGGATCCACAGACAGATTCAAAACTCCCCCCCCCCCCCTCAATCTGTGGTACTAGTATCCCTGGATGTGCTTGGAGTATAGTCAAGGAGTTTCTGCCATAGGGCGTACAGAATAGACCAGTGTAACTGGCTATACCTTAAGCTGAGAAATCTGCCATGTCTGTATGATGTTTCTGAGAGACAGCCCATCATATCTATTCTATGGGTATGTACTGCAAATTAACAAACCTAATGCATCTACCGATAGTCTGCTTTGGGATATTTGTGCAGGCAGAAAGGTCGGTAAGTGGCTTGGTAGGAAGTAGCTTGCACTGTGCAGTGGGAAGCCGCTAGTACTGGATTATGGAGTAGAAGATAATGCCACCACCAGGTAACAATACCATTTCTTGTTTCCTTGTTGTAGCTGATGAATGATATAACCCCACACATTTTGTACCCTATTATTGCTGTCTATGAGAGAGAGAGAGAGAGAACACGTTATAATTCATCAAGAAGCTAGATACCCCTCCACTCCTTAGCCACATTCTCAAGTCCCCAAAAAAGTAATATTTTTGCATTTTATTTAAACTAATGAAGACATGTACCACCATAAGGATAGACAGAAATACTATTTTTTTGGGGAAAAAAACAACTTAAAAATAGTGGGAGGAGTGAGAGAGTTCTGATCTCACAGTAGCAGGAACATACCTAAAAAAAAAAAAAAAAAAAAAAAAAAAAGAAATTTAAGAACTGCAGGGGAGTACTTAATGCCGAAAAAGAGACCCTTGATTAGATGGCAATGAGGACGAAGTCTTGGAATATGTAGTGGAAGGGATTTGACACTCTCTTCTCTCATCGAGGCGCATGTCTGTCTAGATATCCAGATAAATGTGAATCTCGTACGAATTGGGAACACCAGCTTGTATACTAGTTCATCTTTAAGAAGGTCTGATATTTCCATTGAAAATTGATCCTTCAGACCTGGTTCATTTCAATTTGTGTCTATTGCCCAGTGTCTACATTTTGCTGGTTGCTCTTGTTGAAGGGCAGATTCAGCTGAGAAGTTAAACCACCATAACCTCAAAGAAGGCCAACAGGTTATTTAACAGTGGACTGTTAAACTGAAAAATAAAAACAACGGAGGGGAGGGGGAATTTATAAACTGGTGTTGAGGGAAACAAACCATTAAAAAGGTATTTAAATTGTACATAATAATTATAAAAGTAACACCATTTTAAGAGGTCCTAACACTGTAAGATGTTTTGTTTTTAAGTGGCATAAAGAAGTATGTCAAAATAAGTGCAGTAAATTTATAAAGATCTATCACTATTTGCAGTAGTTTTTGCTAAAATTTTAACACCATGTCTGATCGGTTCTTATTTCTGGCGTTACCACTCATTTACAAAAAGTTCTTACAAATCATTATAAATACCAACACTCCCAATAGTAATAAGCAGATTTTAGAAATATGTTTACAAAAACAAACAAGAACTTTTTTTAAAAAATTTCCCCCCAATGGGCCCAGGCCGCTGGTTATCAAGAGGCTAACAGGATTAGTATTCATATTCTATTAGTATTAGTATTCTATTGCCCAGTGACGTAGGAACAGCATGAGGGAGAGAGAGGGGCAGGTGGGAGGGAGGTGGGAACAGCATGAGAGAGGGGCAGGTGGGAGGGAGGTGGGAACAGCATGAGAGAGAGAGAGGGGGCAGGTGGGAGAGACGTAGGAACAGCATGAGAGAGAGGGGGGGCAGGTGGGAGGGAGGTGGGAACAGCATGAGAGAGAGGCAGGTGGGAGGGAGGTGGGAACAGCATGAGAGAGAGAGGGGGGCAGGTGGGAGGGAGGTGGGAACAGCATGAGAGGGGGGCAGGTGGGAGGGAGGTGGGAACAGCATGAGAGAGAGAGAGGGGGCAGGTGGGAGGGACGTAGGAACAGCATGAGAGAGAGAGGGGGGCAGGTGGGAGGGAGGTGGGAACAGCATGAGAGAGAGGCAGGTGGGAGGGAGGTGGAAACAGCATGAGAGAGAGAGGGAGGCAGGTGGGAGGGAGGTGGGATATACTCCTATCTGGTCACTCTTTCATTTCTCTCCCTTACTTTCACATATCAATTCTCTAGTCTTTCTCTAACATTTCCTTTAACATTATTTTTCTGTTTAAAGGGATAGTAATACTTCGTTTTAACTTTATTTTATTTTGTAGGCATTAAAAAAACATGAAGAATGATATAAGTCTTATCTCTCAGACCTTTATGGTTTATGAGATATTCACAAGTAAAGTTTCCCCTCCCCGCCCCTTTTACCTAGTGTAAGCCATCTCTTCTCAGATGTGAATCAGGTTGTAAGACCAGACAGATAACAGAAAGGGACAATTTTCTTTGTATGAAAACAATGAAAGCCCTTCCCCCCCTTGACAAGTTTTTCAGCTTTTTCCCCTTATCTTAATTGAAGATTGTCCCTCTCTGCAGTCTACCTGGGCACCTCCCTTCTGATCTGGTTGAACAGGGGGGGATACTTTGTTTGTGAATATCTCTTAAACCATAAAGGTTTGAGAGATAAGACTTATATCATTCTTCATGTTTTTTTAATGTCTACAAAATAAAATAAAGTTAAAATGAAGTATTACTATCCCTTTAATGCATATCTGTCTGTGACTCATTGCTCATCATCTCTGTCTTGTATAGGCACTCTGCTACCGGTCAGACTCTTTCATTATAAAGTTTTATAAGCATTGTCCCTATAATGGCATTCTGCCTCGGACAATAGTTGAACTGCTGCTAGCATGTTTGTTGGACTGATATGCAATCTATGTTTTATCATCTCTGACAATTATGTTATTGTTGGTACATGTTCCTAAAAAGTCTGAACCTGTACAGTGCCTATAAAGTCTTAAATAAAGTTATATATTGAAGAAAAAAAAAAAGTAATAAAATTAAGAATAATAACTGTAGTTCATTAAGATTTACTGGTGGGGAAGTTATTGGGATATTATCCTCCGTATTGCACTCCTCTGTCTTGAAAACCCAATACATCTCCTCCATTCACACCTGAAACCACTATAGTTAATGATCCACATTCTTGTACTCTCTTCTTCCAACTTTCACCTTTCACTCTAGTCCTTTAAATAAATAATAAATAAATATTAACCCACGCACACCATGCTACGAAACTCCTTAAACACCTAATCGGGTGGCAGACCAAAATCTAATATAGTATACAGACAAAAAAAAAAAAAATTCAGAAAATGGCAACAGAAAACAAATGACTCAGAAAAATTTGTAATCTTCAAATAATGTCTATGACATGTATACCTATATTATAAATATAGATATTATAGTAGATACTGCCTCTCTCCAAGAAAATATCACAGTGTGAAACAGAGTGGATTTTTAAATTAAAGTCTCCAACCATTAGATTTGAATGCGTGCATAGATTTTAATTGTTTTATTAGAGATTAATTATTGAACTGGTAGAGTGTGTTAAAGATGTTATAAATATGGGCAGGTATCAGGCTACTGATTGACTCCTGACGAAGTACCCAGTACAAAACGCGTTGGGCAGAGTTAGTAGTCAGTGAGTGGGCCAATTACCAACATGTGAGTCTGAGCTCAGAACTATAGCTGATAGTGACATCAGGCATCCTAGTTTACCTCTTGTTTGTAGAGGAACTTTCCCTTCTGATTGGGTAATTTATTACGGGGTTGGGTTTTGTGAACACTTACTGGTAATTTGTAATGCTCAACTGTCTAACAAAGTCAATAATGAGTGGTCTGCTAGATGCTAGGGTGCACTGGTTGGGGATCGTGGCTTGGGAGTGTAGCTAGTGCTGTATGTACACTTGCTATGACAGAGCCGTAGTTAAAGATGCAGGCCGCAAAGACATATAGCTGGATTTGTGCACAGTCACCACAGGAGGCAAACTACTCAGTGAAAAAGGGATACTAGCTGAGACCCTGTAAGAGTAGGATGAACAGGGTTAGCAAGTCGAAAAGAGTCAATGAGAGGCAAAGCCAGTGCCAGAACTGGAGGAACTTGGAAGGCATTAGTTGTTTGAGAAGAGTTGTAGTCGTAGACAGGCCGGGTTTGGATGCTGTGAAGTCTAAGTAGCAGGATAGTCAAAACTTAGCTGAGGTCGGATGCAGTGAAGTCGATGAGCAGGGTTGGTCACAGTCTGTACCAGAAGATCATAGAAACTGGATGGTCGGGGACAGGCCAAGTTCAGATGCCTGAACGTTGAGAGTAGGCTGAGGTCTGGTGCCGAGAGAGATGGATAGTCGAGAGTATGCCTAGGTCAGAGTTAGGGAAAGCTGAAAAGTCGAGAGCAGGCCAGGGTTGGGTACTGGAAGTCATAGAAACCGAACAACAGGCTAGAAGCAAGGTCGGAGATGGGTCATTTTCAAATCGCTGGAACAAACGACAGCAAATTAGAAATAGCTCTAAGAACACACATCTACCTGCATGGAACGTAGTTAAAGTGTTAATGTCCAAAAATATTTTTTTTGCATATAGAAGAGCTTAAAAAGCTGAGCTATATGCAAAAAAAGTATCTCTCAAACCGCTATGGTTTAAGAGATACAGGCGTTTAAAGTTCGCTGTCTCCTGCTGACAGCTGTAAAGCTGTCAGCAGGAGATTCGTGTCGGTCGACATGGTGGCACTTGAGAAGTGCCGCGATCTCGTTACTTACAAGGAATCCCGTCATTGGAATGTGTGTTCAAGCACACGTTTTAGACCATTCCAATGACGGGATTCCTTGTAAGGCTCCAGGTCTAAACTTGGGCTCAGTACTCCTGGAGGCATCAGCAGACCGTTTGTAAGAGGATATTGAGAGCTGAATCTGCCCATGAATCTCTGTCCAATGTTTTTGAATATCCTGAACTCAGGAGTCTGCCAGATGAACCCCTAGATCAACAGAGGGTGGAAGAGACAGTGGATGAGACGAAAGAGCTGCAAAGAATGGAGTGGTGCGTAAGGTATTGTGGAAAGTATTGTTAAAAGCGAACTCTGCCAATGGAATGGTCCTCTCTGTTAAACCATTGCTTTATGGATGGTATGCTGATGAAAAACACAACTCTATTCCCTCCACAGTCTTTCATTTCCCAGGGTGTCCCTATATGGAGTTTGAGGACCCCACTGAAGGATCTCTCTACGATGTGACTTGGGTACAAAGAGTCTGCCACAAAGGTTGTTGGCGAATGGTATAGCAACCTTGGACTGAAAGCTGGTCTTGCAGAGGCTAGCGATGATCAGGGGTGTGGAATAATTGGTTCAAAAGCATAGTCTGGAGAGTCAGGGAACTGCCGAGAGGGAGCGTATGCTTTTAACATTCTTAGGACCAGGTTGGTATGTTATAACAAAGTTAAATTGGGCAAAGAACAAAGCCCACCTGGCCTGATGAGGGTTCAAATGGTTGGCTTTCTCCAGAACTGTAGAGTTTTATAATCTGTAAGAACTGTAAAAGGACCTGTGGTGCCTTCATGAAGATGTCTCCATTCTTCCAAAGCCATCTTGATGGTTAATATCTGTTCCCCATATCCTAATTCCTCTCAACTGTCGAACTTCTTGGAAATGTATGAACAGGGGTGAAGATAAGAGGAACCTTTGTCTCTCTGACAGTACAGCCCCTGCTCCAATCTCAGACGCAACTACCTCCACCTAGAAAGGCTTGTTAGGGTCAGGAGAACTGAGTACTGGTACAGTAGTAAAAGCAGCCTTAAGTTGTTTAAAGGTTGTGAGAGCGTCTGGTGGCCATGCTTTGGTGCTTGCACCTTCATGGGTTAACGCTGTGATTGGAGCTGCCATCTTAGAAAATTCCTGGATGAATCTCCGGTAGTAGTCAGAGAAACCCAGGAACCACTGTGTGAATGATACCCGTACTCAAGCTGAGTAGTTCTGCCAAAACTGTGCTTCCTTATCCCAGGACAATACTCGCAAACTCCACCAGCCAGGAACCAGGATCATGGCTCCAGTCACTTAGGCAGGACTCTGTGCAGGGTGAACGCACTCTCAAGCAGCCCCAAGCATGAGACAACACCAGTGTCTTGGGGTTAGAATAAGACCTGAAGTTTATTGTGAAACATACAGGGTTTAAATACACACATAAGTTATCCATCCAGTTGGACACAGGTACTGCAATCCATATATGGGAAGACAATAGGGCTGTTGGTAGAGGGGCACATCATCCAAAGAGGCACAGTGGTTAAGTGGGAATACACATCTTTACAATGGGTGGAGGGTGGGTTCAGTATAAACATGGATTACAATGAATACAAGAGGAGTGTAAACATACTGTGTGATGAGACAATGAGTAGGTGACAAAGGGATAGGGCTGTGTACAGCAAACATGATTACATCACTACATAATCAGATCTGAGCATAGCTTTCTCAACAATTACATCACCCAGTTCCTGTGAGAGCCCTCACAGCTGGGCAGTCTGGGGGCTGGGCCCCAGGCCCCTCCAATATCCCAGGACATGGAGGCCTCCATGGCAAGGGGCAAACAGGGCAGAGATTAGTCTCAGGGGGGAGGTCATACCCTGTTCCAGGGGCAGGTCCATAGTATGTGGGCAGGAGGCTGGCCCTCAGGCCCCGCCAGGGGCCTGGTGGCTCCTGTGCCATGCTCTATTACCCAAAGAGTGGTAGGTTGAGCCAAGGAAGTGACAGCTAAGACCTTCCCAGGGTCCATTTGAGTCCAGAAGCAGAAATCACATATCCGAGGAAGGTCAGGTGATCCTTCCCAAATTCACATTTTTCAGCTTTTACGAATAAGATTCTCTCGCAACCTCTTGAGTACAGTTTTGACATAGATGCGATGAAGTTCCAGGTTGAGAGAGAAAACTAGGATGTCATACAGATATACCACGATATAGAGAGAAAGATCCCTGAAGAAGTCATTGATGAAGCTCTGGAAGACAGACGGGGCATTACAAAGTCCAAAGAGCATTACTACAGATTCCTAATACCCATACCTGGTATTGAAAGCCATCTTCCATTCATCTCCAGACTTGCATGAGGTTATATGCACCTCTCAAGTCTAGTTTTGTAAACTGTAGTGCCACGTAACCTTTCAAACAGTTCAGAGATCATGGGCAAAGGATATACGTTTTTAATGGTAACTTGATTGAGACCACGGTAATCGGCACAGTGTCGAAGACCACCATCCTTCTTGTCCACAAAAAAAAGAAACCAGAGGGGTGTATGAACTCCTTGGATAAGTTCTTTTCAATGTACTCCAACAAGGCTTGGTTTTCAGGCTGGGACAAGAGAAACATTTTGCCCCAAGGGGGCATAGTTCCTGGAAGGAGATCACCAGGGCACTCCTATTCCCTGTGAGAAGGTAAGAGCTCAGATTTACCCTTGGAAAACACATGCAAGACCTCCCAATAGACCTCCAAAACCATAGTCTTGGTACTCTCCTCAGTGTGAGTTGAAGCTATAGTTATTTGATTCAGAGAGATGCACTCTTGGTTATGGACGGGACTACAAGAATGCAATTTCTCCCAACTGCCAGTCAATCCTTGGATTATGTTTCTGAAGCCAAGGGAGACCCAAGATGAGTGATGCAGTGGGTGATTCTATTATGTCGAACTGGATCTTTTCTTCATGAAGAACTCCTGTGTATAGGGTCAGAGAAGTAGTTTCATAAGGTACAAGTCCCTTACCCAGAGGTTGACCGTCCACAGCTGAGTAGAGGATTCCTTTTTTCTCTTAATAGGTACCTGATTGGAGCAAGCAATGGAAGAATCCATAAACATCTCTGTGGCCCCTGAATCATTAACCAGTACCAGTAATCTTTTGTGTGGTCTTTATCAAGGTTAAGGGAGCATCTCCAGAACCTCTCAAGCCTTGGAGTTTCCCAGACGAGTTGGGCATTGTCTCAGGAGATATCCTCTCTGGCCACAATATATGTTTGTCCTAGTGTCCGACATCTAGATTTCTCCTCTTCAGAGAGTCTAGTGACTGGTCCAATTTTCATGGGTTCCACTTTAGTGGATGAATGATCTGGAGTTGGAGGTGCCTAAGTTGGCTGATGCTCGACCATTCTGTGGTCCTATTCCAAACACAGGGTAATGAATGTCTCTAAGTCATCCGGAATTTCGTGGCTGGTTATGGCATCCTCTATGCATTCATTAAGACTCTTGCGGAAAGCCGCATTGAGGGCTCCCATGCTCCACTCTGTTTCACAGCAGAGGGTTCTGAATTCCACAGCGTACTGTGCCACACTGCGGCTTCCCTGACACATCTCCATCAG
This sequence comes from Rhinophrynus dorsalis, assembly GCA_037306005.1. Lineage (NCBI taxonomy): Eukaryota > Metazoa > Chordata > Amphibia > Anura > Rhinophrynidae > Rhinophrynus > Rhinophrynus dorsalis. The sequence continues at coordinate 11,380,841 of CM074722.1, forward strand.
TGCTGCTTCAGCTGAAGCAATGCGACCAGGAACATCAAACACCATCTTGAATAAACAAATATAAGCATCCGAATCCTCCAACAGTGGTGAACATTTCTCAACTAGAGGAGGAGCCCATGCTAACGCCTCCTCTTTTAAGAGTGAAATCTTAAGCCACTCTGGCAGCGTGACTGAAGGAATGAGGCAGGGTACTGAAATGAAGCAAGCGCTGGTTAATGAAACCACTACATTCAGATGGATGACCAGAGTACGTTTCTGGTAGAGGGATTTTGGGAGGTTTACCCCATTCATTAGTGGTAGGGGTGAAACCCCCTGCAGCAGGAACACTAGGAGTATTCTGGGGTGTAGCAGTCTCAAGGGAGGAAGCTTGTAGCATCTCCAAGATAGCATCTAACTTGCGATTCAAATTCTGTAATTGAGATGCATGTGAGGAAAGCACTTGGTGCTCCTGATGACTGAGGACTTGCGATACCTCAGCTGGATCCATATAGTATATGGCATGTTCTTACTGTAACTCTCAACTGTCTGTCAAAGTCAACAATGAGTGGACTGCTAGAGGCTGGGGTGCACTGGTTGGGGACCGTGACTCAGGAGCGTAGGTAGTGCTGTATGTAGGCACATGCACACATAGACGCCAAGGGGAATTGAGCACCTGCCCTTTTTGTCCAAAGTGCCCTCTTCCCTTTTAACAAAAAAAAAAAAAAAAAAAAATTATGAGAAGTGCCCTTTTTTCATTTGAGCCCCTGCCCCCCAAAATGTCTGTCTGTGTACGTCCCTGGGTGTATGTACCCTTGCTGCGGCAGAACCTTAGTTAAAGATGCAGGCCATGAAGCCTGATAACTGGATGGGCACACACAGTCAGCACTGGAGGCAAACCCCTCAGTAAAAATGGATACTAGCTGAGACCCTGTAAGAGTAGGATGAACAGGGTCAGGGAGTCAAATGGAGAAAGTCAATGAGAGGCAAAGCCAATGCTGGAACTGGAGGAACTTGGAAGATAGTAGTCATATGAGAAGAGTCGTAGTCATAGCCAGGCTGGGGTTGGATGCCGTAAAGTCAAAGTAGCAGGATAGTCAAAACTTAGCTGAGGTTGGATGCCTTGAAGTCGATGAGCAGGGTTGGTTGTAGTCGAGCTGAAGTTGTTACTGGAAGATCGTAGAGACTGGTCGAGGATAGGCCGAGTTCAGATGCCCGAAGGTCGAGACAGCTGGATAGTCGAGAGTAGGCCGAGGTCTAGTGCAGAAGGAGCGGGATAGTAGAGAGTAGGCCGAGGTTTGGTGCTGAGAGAGCTGGATAGTCGAGAGTAGGCCGAGGTCTGATGCCATGAGAGATGGATAGTCAAGAGTAGGTCAAGGTCAGATGCCGGGAAAGATGGTTAGTCGAGAGCAGGCTGAGGTTGGGTACCGGGAATTGTACGAACAGAACAACAAGCTATAAGCAAGGTCAGAGATGGGCTGAGGTCAAATCTCTGGAACAAACAACAGGAACAGCAAATGTGAAATAGCTCAAAGAACGTGCATCTACATGCACGTAAGACAGGTAGATAAATGCGAATCAGCCAATCAGAGATTTCCGGGGAGGAGACCCAAGGCACGGACGTTATATACTGCTCAGGTGGATTTTATATTTATTTTAAATCAAAGTGTCAGTTCATCAATCTACAGACTTGTTGAGACACAAATTTAATATACAGCTTTAGTGTGAGTATATTGAGTGGGGAGGGAGGGTTCCTCTGCTTTAGTGTTACTGCACTTTTTGATTTCTTTCATTTTAAGGAATTTTGTCAAGTAGATGCACTTTGGGAGCTTTCATCTGTTCGAATAAAAGAACAGATGAAACCACTATATCAGTAGATTGCTACAGTTTTGATTCCATCCAGACTTGGGAATTTGTTATCTGTTTGAATGGTAATGAGTACCTATTCATGGATTTAGGGGAACTCTTGGAGTGGTAGAGATTTTCCCTATACTATCCGTATACATGTCATAGACTTTATTTGAAGATAAACTTTTTGGAGTAATTTGTTTTGCATTGACATTTTTTGAATTTTTTTTTCATTGTCTGTATACTACATTAGATGTTGGTCTGCCTCCCTGATTAGGTGTTTAAGGAGTTTGGTAGGAGTGTGTGCTCAGGTTAATATTTATACTTTTTTTTTATGTCTGGTGGAGTGCTGTAGATATCTGCTGCAACCTTTCCCCCAACCTCCTTGTTTGTTACTGACTGATGAGTCCTTTTGGATTGTGCTTTTTTGTCTTTTACTCTGTTCCTTTGCCAGTTATCCTCCTGCCAGTGTTTGAGTAGTATCCCAGCACTCTTTGGACACCAACCAACAATATAAAGCCCATGTACATTCCTATCAAGATTTCATAATGACCTATACACCAGTTTGGTGTCTGGTACAGCTCTTGCTGTAACTGTCTGTTTACGTGGACACACCTGCTCCATGCTCTTGCCTGTCTTCAAGTTAGTTTCCAGGAAACGCCCACTGAGACCTATATCAAGCCGCATTACAGGCACTTCAGTGCACCAGTATAGTGTCTAACTGATTAAGTTTACCAGTGCTGAGATACCTGTGTATGACCTTGGCTTTATATTCTGACCAAGCTTGATTGCAACCTGTCCTGACCATTCTTCGCTCCAGACCTGATGCTGTTTGTTGATTTGGATCCTTTGACACTGTTTGTGTGCTCCTAGTCCTGTGTCAGCTACTTCAGTTTTACACTGCTCCCTAGCTTTACTCTCAAGCAAATTTCAGCAGTAGCAACAGCCATGAGAGCAAAGTTTAATTTGTCTACCCATAGCCACCCATCACCTAGCTTTCATCTGCGTGTGAGATGAACATCCTGTTAGCTGGAGTGACAGATTATACTGGTGCTATGGTTGCAGACCCCACAGAGGTTGCTAAGGTTATTGCACAACAGGGAGCATTACTTGGACAGCATTCTTTACAAAATAAGAAACTAGATCAGAAGCTGGATTCTATTACTGTTCTTCTGCAAACTCTGTAGCATAACAAGGTTTCTGCTTCTGCTGCAAATAATGCACAATAAGCCTCCCAAAGTACCCGTGCCTGAATCCTTCAATGGAAACCCCAAGGAGATCAGGGGATTCCCTAATTGGTATGCATTGCACTTTAGAAATCAGCCTTGTACATTTTCTACACACCAAACAGGAATAACCTTTATAATTTTTCTTCATTAAAGGGCAAGTGGTCGCTTGGGTCTCTCCACTCTTAGACCATGCCTCTTCCATCCTAGAAAATTCAGATACCTTCATAATAGCCCTGCAATCTGTAGCAGCTTGCCTGCCAGGATACAGAAGCTGCTATTGTGGACCTTCAGTAAGTCATGAAGCCCCTGGCTCAGTATGCCATTGAATTCCACACACTGGTACATGACACTGACTGGGGACTGTTAAGGGCAGTCTTCAGAAAGGGACTTTCTGAAAAATTAAAAGATGAGTTAACTGTTGGTGATCTTCCAGAAACTTTGGAGGACCTTATCTCACTCTACTACTCTGGGTAATCATATCAAACAGAGACATCAATAAAGAGTGAGAGATCATTCATGCAAGCACTCTCCTTGCTCTGCCACCCTACTAGAACCCCTTTCCTGGCAACCAAGACATTCTGATTCTACAGACTCTCCTGTGCTTATGGTGCTGGGATGCCTGACTCCCCTCTCCCAAGAAGAAAAGTCACATAGGCACACTGAGTCTCTGCTTATACTGGTCATTTAGCCCATTTTTGCCCAGTGAAGATGGCAAAATCCCAAGGCTTAGTAGTGTCGTAGGGAGCTTTGCTAAGTATAAGTTCCATGCCTCCATGCACCAAGAATCACCTGCTATTGCCACTGATTCTGCCTTGTTCAGAAGGATGTGTTTCTGCTCAGGACTTCATGGACTCTGGAGCTGCTGGACTTTTTATTGATGAGTAGTTTGTCACACAGCATAAAATTCCTACCGTGCCCAAGGAAACCCCGATCAGAATAACCACTGCGGAAGGCATTTCTTTGGGTAGTGGTTTTGTTACCCATTGCAACCCTTCCCTTCAAACCACTTTTGAAGGCCTACATCATGAAAGGAGATACCTTTGAAGTGATCTCTTCACCACTGAGTCCCATCATCCTGGGATACCCATGGCTATATCTTCATAACCCTGCTATTGATTGTAAACCTGGGCAAATCTATTCCTGGAGTGACTTCATTAAAATGCGCCACATTCTGCCTCACTTGCCTCTGCTGTACCTCCTTCAGTACCAGCCCAGTACAGTGAGTTCGCAGATCTTTTTTCAAGAAAAAGACCTTACCTCCATACAGACCCCATGACTGTGCCATTGATCCTCTGCCTGGTACAACCCACCCTAGAGGTCATATCTACCCTCTTTCAGAACCCAAAACCAAAAGCTATGGAAGCTTATATTCAGGACAATTTGACAAGGGTGTTTATCAGACCTTCAGCTTCCCTGGCTGGAGCAGGTTTATTTTTTGTACAAAAGAAAGATGGATCCCTGAGGCCCTGCATTGATTATAGAGGTTTAAACCGTATTACCAAGTGACACAGTTATCCTCTCCCCCTCATCACTAAACTATTAAATCCCCTGCCATGTTCCAGTCCTTTGTCAATTACTTATTCCATGACCTGCTTCGGTCCTGTGTTGTAGGGTACTGAAAGATATTCTGATCTTTTCTAAGACATGGCAAGAACACCGTACCCATGTAGCCTTAGTCCTGTAATACTTACGTACGCCTATCCTGTACACTAAGCAAGAAAAATGTGAATTTGAGAGGTCCCAGGTTTCTTTCTTGATCCACACGATCTCGGCTAATGGTCTTGAAGTGGATCCTGCAAAAGTTGAAACAGTCAAGAACTGGCCCCTTCTCAATGCCTTAAAGCCATCCAAAGACTAATTTGCTCTGCAAATGATTATAGACGCTTAATAAGGGACTTTTGTAAGATTGTGGCCCCTATCACCAAAATTAGTCATAAAGATGTGGACTATAAGCATTGGTCCACAGAAGCAATGGCAGCCTTTGATTTGCTGAAAGGCTCTTTTTCCTCAGCACTTTCCTTCTGCATCCAGATCTCCAGTGAGCCTTTGTCATAGAAGTGGATGATTCAGAAAGAGCGGCCAGAGCAGTCCTGTCCCAAATGTCTCCCTACACTGAACTTTTTGCAATCAAGATGACCTTGGAGGAATGACGCTACCCTCTAGAGGGTGCTGTTACACCCATAACCAGTGGTGTCCATAGACATTTTTCCAGGGGGGGGAGGCAAAGCCAAAATATGACCCCCAGGCCAGCCCATCTAGCCCCTTTATTTATATGGAGGGGGGTAATTGTAGGGGGGGGGCAAGTGCCCCCCTTGCCCCCCCCTCTGGACGCCCATGCCCATAACAACTTTAACTGATCACCATAAACTTGAATATCTCAGAAATACCAAAAAATGTAATGCACACCATGCTCATTGGGCTTTGTCCGGTTCAACTTCACTATTTAATACATACCAGATTCCAAGAATTGTAAAGCTAAAGTCCTGTCAGGGCAATTTGAGGAAACTTCTAATGTCTCCAGTTCGGATGAACCCATCATACTTTCCTCTCAAATAATTGCCTCACTAACTTCTACCCTCCTTCAAAAGCTGTTGCCCAGCAAAGTATTCCTACTGGGACTGAAGTTCCACAGGAAAAATGTTTGTGCCTTCTTTCCTGCGACCCAAGATCCTGCACTTGGGTCATCTCTAGTGACTGGGCATCCCGGAGTCAAACATACCTTTGACCTTCTTTCTCACAGCTTCTTGTGGCCTAAGCTTAAAACAGGCATTGTAGACTTCATGGCATCCTGCCCTGTTTGTGGTGAAGCCAAGATACCTCAAACTAAACCAGTGGTTCGTCTGCAGCCACTTTCTGTGCCAGTTCTACCCTAGTCCTATATAGCAAGCTAATGGCAAGTGAAAATTTAGCCCTGGCGAGTTGAAATTCAGACCTGGTGGGTATGTTTTTGCTTGCAGTGGCGAATAACTTTTCAGGTCTGGTTAGTAGCAAAGGACTTAAAATTATAAGCCCTGGACAGTTGACCACTTTTCTAAACAGGGTCACTTTGAGCCTCTTCCTAAGTTGCCTACTTCTGAAAAACTGGCTGACCTGTTTGTGAAAGAAATCTATCACCTCCATGGAGTACCCGAGAAAATTGTTTCCAACAGAGGCTCACAGGTTATGTCATGATTTTGGAGTGTTTTCTGTAAAAGACTTGGAATTGGTTTGCATTTTTCAACTGCCTAACACTCTCGGTCTAATGGCCAGATGGAGAGATTAAACCAAAATATTGAACAGTTTCTTTGGTACTACTGTAATGAACAGCAGTATAACTGGAGAGACAATCTACTGAAGTACCTGCTGCTGATGTCAGTGCTGCTTCACTTGTAGATATTTGGCAGGGTATCTGAACCACTCTTCTGGGAGCCCTGTCTTGCCAGAGAAAAACATTTTGATAAACCTCACTCTGCAGCACCTGATTATGCTCCTGGAGGCATGGTCTGGCTATCAATGAAGAACATCAAGCTCCACCAACCTTCTGATAAGCTTGGCCCTCGCTAGATAAGACCTTTGAAGATACTTCAGTGCACCAACCAGGTGGCTTACAAAGTGGAGATTCCTCCAAACATTAAGCTCGCTCTGTCACAGTACCTTGTTTCCAGCGCTGCCGCTTCAGCGATGCTCTGCATCTTTCCACACGTCATCTGCAGGCAAGAATCTTCAAGCATGCTGCAGGCCTCTGTTTTTGTGTGTTTGTTTCCTGTAGTCTCCTCCTACCCACTTCCTTCCTCTAGCTGCTCCTCCTACCTACTTCCTGTGGAGGGGTTTAAAGGGCAGACTGAGTCCTGATTCAGTCACCCTTATGTTGTTGTGCTGAGCAGTTCATTTTCTAGTATTCCTGATTCTTTTGTATGATCCAGCTTGTCTGTCTATCCATTCTGGTGTTGACCTGTGGTTCTGTCTGACTATTCTCCTTGGCGTTCCGATTTGGCTCAGATATCCTTTCTGGTGCAAACCTGTGGCTCTGGCTGACTACCCGCTCCGTGTATGACCTAGGCTTGTCTGACTACCCACTCTGGTGTTGACCTGGGGCTCTATCCACTGTGCATCCAGCATTCCATCGCTTCAGTGGATATCCTTTCTGGTGCAAACCTGTAGCTCTAGCTGACTACCCGCTCCGTGTATGACTTTGGCTTGTCTGACTATCCTATCTTGTGCTTACTTGAAGTCTGTCTGTTCACTCAGTTTGTTGGTTCCGTTATTCAGACATCCTTCCTAGTACTGACCTGGGGCTCTAGCAGACTCATAGCTACTGAGTCAGTATCTCTTGGGCATTACCTTACCACGAGACTCCAGTGGACTGAGGCCTAGTCTCGGACAGTGTGGTGCAGAGATTTGGAGACTGCTATTCCTGATACAGTGCTTGCCGTTTCAATCACTATTCAATATTGCATTGCTGTCATTATTCTCTTAATAATGGTTCTATTCACTATACCGTCTGACTCCTGGTTTTGCTTGCCAACCGTAACGCTCTCCTACCTTCCATGTCTTTTTGCTCAAGCCCTGCAAATGTAACAGATTTGTTCACTCTGCATCTGGTAAACTGGAAGGGTTATGGCACAGAGGAGCGTTCCTGGCTCCCGGCTTCTGATGTCCATGCATCCGTGTTGAATAGAGCGTTTAATTATGAATTTCCCTCTAAGCCCTGCTTAGGACTCACAGAAGGTGTGCTGGTCCTGGTGTGCTGTTACCTGCACCTCTGCCTCTTCACCTGGACACTCCCGTTCCATGCACTCCAGCTCTGCTCTTGCCTGTCTTTGTCTGTTTCCAATAAACACCCTCTGAGACCTATATCAAGCAGCATTACAGACACTTCAGTGCACCAGTATAGTGTCTTACTGACTAAGTTTGTCAGTGCTGAGATTCCTGTTTACTGTGTATGACCTTGGCTTTGTATTCTGATCACAGTTGATTGCAGACTTTTGTTTCATTCAAGACCTATACTGTTTGCTGATTTGGATACTCTGACATTGTTTGTTTGTGTACTCCTAGTCCTGTATTCACCTGTGTCAGCTACTTCAATTTTACACTGCTCCCTAGCTTTGCACTCTAATCTTGGTCTCAAGCAGCTCTCAAAGCTGCCTACCCGTGGCCACCTATCAACTAGCTTTCATCTGCATGTGAGCTGAACTTTATATTCCTGTACTTTGTAACTGTTACTACTTGTTGTTTCTACTTCTGTCCTGCCTTGTGACCCTCCTATGCCCTACGGGTACACTTTCTGTCCTGTTAGCCAGCGTAAGTGTGTATGTGTGTATATCTATAATATATATAAATATATATAATGTGTGCACGCGATGCACTCATGTACTTTAGCGACCGCCAGAACGCACAGAATGCTCCCAGCACAGAACTCCCAGCATTCTGTGCTCTCAGCGTTCTGTGCATTGGGGCAGTCTCTACTGCACATGACTGCATCGGACAAACAGTCTAGCCTTTTATATTATATTGAAGTATGGCCCAGCGAATTCTAAACATAACAAAAAGAGACCGAAAAACAGATTGGATTAGTCAGCGAAAAACGGTCTATGACATAACTGAAAGGATAAAGACCCTGAAATGGACAGGCCACATATCAAGAAGACCTGACTGTAGATGGACCAAATTAATTTTGGAATGGATTTCACCTGATACTAAACGCCCCCCAAAAAGAAGACCAAAGACAAGATGGATAAATGACATTACCAAATTTGTTGGTGCACTGTGGCAACAAAAGGCACAGGAACAAAGTTGTTGGAGGCTTGCTGTGGATACCTTCATCCTTCAGTGGACCGACAACAGCTGATGATGATAATGATATATAAAATATGTACGTATATATTGTCACTGAGTACATCTTGCAAATATATATTACAAATAGAAACAAACTGCGGGATGGTGTGTGCCAAACCACCACCACTTTTAAATGAATCAATAGATCTCCAGTCCTACATTTATACCTTTCAGTCTTGGTATGGCCAGTCCAAAAATACATCTGAATTCTATTCTGGACATCTCTCCTCTTCAGGGGCATAACAACAGGGCTTGCAGGGAGTGCAATTGTACCAGGGCCCAGCATCAAAGTGGGCCCCATCTGCACCAGGGTCCCCTACGTTCTAATTCTGCCTCTGTAAAAATATTTTTGTTAGTGATCCCGGAAAAATGTTTATGCTGGAGCCCTGCAGTTACTCGTTATGTCACTGATCCTCTCCAGTTTGATTTCACTATTCCTGTATAAAAAATGTTATAGCCTTGGCATTTGATTTATTTGTCTGTCCAAACTGTTTCGAAACACTGTGGTTCAAAAGTCCCAATTTTGATATGTTCGTATATACTTTTGTCAAAGCTCTTTAGTCCTATGTAACTATTTGTACATTATTGATAAGCAAGGTAGAGCTCACCAGATTTCTGTGTATTTTTTTGTATGCATTTTGGGAGGTTTTGACTTCTTTCTCCTGCTTGATTTCCAGCTCCCTAAACACAGGTGCATTTGCAATTAGAGGAGTTACAAATCCTTCACTTATTTCCCTCCCTAGGGCTTTGCTCACAGCAGAGGTAAGACAGTTTCATTCATTTTTATTGCATAATAAGTAAATGCATGTTCACTTTAGATTAGATATATAGAGATGATTGTGCCCAAGAGAACCCACTGACTTGCTCAAAAAAACACATTTTTACAAGCACAGTTGAATCATGGGTAAGAAGGATAAAATGCCATGCTCACTGGTATAAAGTGTCCACAAAGGCAGGTGCCCGAGAGAGATGATCCACTTCTCCAGATATCAAATACTAGTGTAAAAGCTCATGTACACGGGCCAAGGTCTGGGTGATGTTAACCCTTTGAAGCTCTCAAAGGGTTAAGAGGCCAGTCCCGCTCTGTGTCCTGCTGCCGATGCAGTCATGCACTGTAGAGACTACCCGAAAGCACAGAATGCTCCCAGCACAGAACTCCCAGCATTCCGTGCTCCCAGCACAGAACTCCCAGCATTCCGTGCTCCCAGCACAGAACTCCCAGCATTCCGTGCTCCCAGCACAGAACTCCCAGCATTCCGCCCAGAATGCTCCCAGCACAGAAATCCCAGCATTCCGCAAAAAACTCCCAGCACAGAAATCCCAGCATTCCGCAAAAAACTCCCAGCACAGAAATCCCAGCATTCCGCAAAAAACTCCCAGCACAGAGCTCCCAGCATTCCGTGCTCCCAGCATTCTGTGCATTTGGGCAGTCTCTACTGCGCATGACGGCTTCTGACAAATGATTATATAGGATTAGTCAGCTCAGCACTCAGGAACATGAAAACAAAAGGTTATTAAAACTCCAAATCTTTATTAATAGATTAAAGCGATAGTAACGTCTGCAATAAAGCAGATTGTCGAGTGTTCTCTATTATACATGTAACACATTGCTCTATGATTAACATCTTACTTTGATGTAGTTCTCAAGATATTATATGCAGAATGATCCCCCTCCCGCCCCTTTTGACCACGTTATGCTGCCTCTCTGTCCGGATGGAGAGCAGCGAGGGACAAACTTCATTAAGCAAAGGGAAATCCTGCCCTCCATCATGGGGGACAGGGTTTGCCTTATACTTACTGTCTTAAAGGGGATCTCTCACACCTACAAAAGTTAGGCTTATCTAGAGTATATATAGATAATGTTGAAAATGTTATTGATTTTTTTAAATTAAAAAAAAATATATATAATGCTATTTGGGTTAAAACGATCGCTTATAGAGTGCCCTGCACCCTACTTCAGCATACATTTCTGTTGCTGCACTGCCCTTGCTCCCTTCCCACTATCCAGTCTCCTCAGATGACGGAGGCTGTCTTTCTGTAAGCTGGAGCGATCTCATTGGCTAGATGAGATCGCTCCAGCTTACAGACAGAAGCCAACCGTCAACAGAGGAGGCTGGGTAGTGGGAAGGGAGCAGGAGCAGTGCGGAAATCTGGGGCAACGAAAGTGTATGCAGTAGTAGGGTGCAGGGTACTCTATAAGCTATTTAACCCAAATAGCATTTAAAAAATATATATATATATATTTCAAATCAATAATGTTTTCAACATTATCTATATATAATCTGCACAATAAGCCTAACTTTTGGGGTGAGAGATCCCTTTTAAGTTTGTCCCTTGCTGCATGGGACCAGATTGCAGATTCAGTGGGAGGCGGACAGAAGGGGCGGAAGGGGGATCTTTCTACATTTAATATCTTTTGATCTACATCAAAGTTAGTTGTCAAACATAGCAGAATGTGTTAGATTTACAATAGAGAGGACTCTGCGATCTACTTTATTGCAGACGTTACTGTCCCTTTAAAAATGATCACATCAGAGGATAGATGGACATATACCCCACAGCTTCTTAAAGGAGCAGTAAACTTTTATTATGAAAAAATATATATTGTAGGGATTTTCCTATTGAGTAAAATAAGGGTACTCCCACTGCCCAGAGATTTATATTTCCAGAGTTATTACAGTTTAAACCCATGTTTTTTTACATTAGCAGTGCCCTCTAGAGGTCAAATTCTAATTAGATTTCCTGTTAGATTCTAATGGAGAGGAAAGTCAGAAAAGTCAGAGACATACAGTTCTCCATAGAATATGATAGAAACTGCTGAGTCACTTCCTTTCAGGAAGTAAACACAGTAAATTCACTTCCTGTCAGTTAGAACTATCAGGAAGTAAACACACAGTAAATTCACTTCCTGATTATTTAAACTGCTATAACTTTTGAATAAAACATCTGACAGTGATGGGAGTGACCTTGTTTTATTCAGCAGTAAATGCTCTATAAAATATTTGTTTTCATAAAAGTTTACTGCTCCTTTAAGGACTTCACACCAAATAGTGCTTAATCATAGACAAATCAACATTTTAAATCTGAGACAGAATAGCAAATTACCTAATCTGACGTGCCTTGACATTGGTCAGCAAACTACACATACATGTAACTAAATCCTCACTGGTTATTATTTCTAGCAAGTCACCGTTTATTTATTGGTAAAAGTTAGCATCTGATGCACAGATGGTTGTTTTGTTTTTTACTTACTGCCTGTGTAGCCGAAATATAGTCTTTGGCACTCTTCTAACTAGGTACACATATGTAACTATTTGAACATCAGCCATCAGTGTATACTCTTTGAAATCTCTGTTCTCTGCAAGAGAATATGGCAGTATGTCAACAGCCAACATTTCCCATGTTTTCCATTCCACAGGTGCACTTGTGGATGATATTTATTAATTTTTTTTCCTCCTTGTTCCTTCTTTCAAAGAAGTCGGTAAGTGTGGGTTTTCAGCACACAGAAGAACTGTATAACATAAGCTTTTTAAAGGGATAGTAATAATTTATTATTACTATCCCCCATATTGTAGATATTTGTAAAATAATTTAATAGCCCCCAGGTTCATCTCTCAAACCTTTATGGTCTGAGAGATAACCGAAGGCAAAGTCCCCCCCCATCCCCCTTCCCTGAAGTCAGCGTTGTGCTGACTGCAGGGGAAGTCTGTCGTACTACAGGCTTGTGGCTCTGCAGCAGAGCTGAGATCCCGTTAGTGACAAAGAATTATTTCACTGAAACGGTCTTCTACATGTGAATGGTTTGTGCTTGGTTTGCAAACACACGTAGAAGACCGTTTCAGTGAAATAATTCTTTGTCACTAATGGGATCTCAGCTCTGCTGTAGAGCCGCATGATGAAAGTCAGACTGGATATCCCTGCAGTCAGTACAACTCTGACTTCAGGGAAGGAGGAGGGAGGGGGAACTTTGCCTTCGGTTGCCTGTAAGCTATTAAATTATTTTACAAATATCTGCAATACGGGCGATAGTAATAATAAAGTATTACTATCCATTTAACATGTCTAGTGGAGGTGAAGGTGGTGGTGAAAAGGTGTGGCACTAGCTATATCACTCTTGTCTCCTCCAACTTACTAAGACTCCTCTGTGCTTTGTATGTGCAAAACAGCAGTATGAGATGGGTGTTATTGTTACTGAGGAAAATATTGTCCAACTCCCTGAGATGTCTACAGTATTATTAATATTATTATTATTATTATGTCCTTGTTGGCCCTTGAACTTTTAGGATGTGTTACTACTGCTAGTCACCACACATCGTATGTATGTACATTTTTATTTATATAGAGCTAACCTGTGTACTTGGCAGTTTACATTTAGTATAGAAGGGGTACAATAAGTGCAGTGATTCAGTGCTTATATAGACAATCATAATGGGAACACCAGGGGAGTATACATTAGGATAAAAGGTGCCTGCCCTGTAGATCTTATAATCTAAGTATAGGATGGGTGACATACAGATACAAGCTGATAGAGGAGGAAGTGCAGTTTTTGACATATGAGATAATGTTTCCCTATTACGTAGTGCTACATTTGAGAGGTGCTCTTTTAGCTTGGGTTTGAAGTTGAGGCTTGGCGAGAATACTGGGTGGTAGGGAGTTCCAGGAGTAGGAAACAGTGAGGGAGAAAGGCTTCAGTCATGAAACAGCAATACTGGGAAAAGGGGCAGAGAGTCCTCCACCATGTGTGCTGCGTAGTGATGTGCAGGTATATCACGGGATATCAAAGATGAAATATAAGGTGGGGACAAGTGATGGAGAGCCTTGAAGGTAATGAGGATTTTGAATGTGATACACTGCTTTATGGGAAGCCATGACAGTGATTTTAAAAGTAGTGGGGTGAGTTCTGGAGGAGGAGAAGAGTATTTTGGTGGCCTGAATTAAGAATTGATTGGAGAGGATCGATATGGTTAGCAGGGAGACCAATAAGTAAAGAGTTGCAGTGGTCCAGGCGTGAATGAGTGAGAGAGGATTGACAGGATTTTTGGTATATTCTGAAGAAAAAAGCGACAGGTTTTGGTTACTTCATTCGTGTCCAAAGTTACCTCTGAGGCAGCATGCCTTGTCTACAGGGTAAATTGTGGAGCCCTCGACAGTTATAGAAAATGGAGGTATTATGCAGGATTTAGGTGGGAAGATAAGGAGCTCAGTCTTAGACATGTTACATTTTAAGCAATGATGAGCCATCCTGGAAGAGATGGCAGTAAGGCAATCTGAGGACCACTGCTGAATTTTAGGTGATATTGAGGACGTGGAGAGATATATTTGCGTATCATCTGCATAGAGTTGGTAGTAAGCCAAATGATTTTATCAGTTGCCCCAGGGAAAGGGTATACAGAGAAAAGAGAAGAGGTCCCAGAAAAGAGCCTTGGGTGTACGACTACTGAGGGGGGGGGGGGTCGGAGGTGAGGATGTGTTAGCTTATGTCTCAGAGAAAGGCCGCAGATGCCTAGTGATTGGAGAACCTGGGAGAGAAGGGTATGGTCGACCATTGGTATGGCCATTGGTGTTTGCAATGTGGAGATCATTTTTTACTTTGATAAGGGCAGTTTTCTGTACAGAAAGTGGGCCGAAAGTCAGACTGCAGCTGGTCCAGAGTGTTATGGCAGTTGAGGAAGCTAAGTAGAGGAAAGTAGGCTACGGGCTTAACCCCTTAGTGACCGGCCGCGCACACACACGACCGGCACTTAACGACAGGTTTTTTATTTTTTCCTATTGTAGCGAATGACTTCCTGGACTTACCAGGTAGTCATCTGTCGCAAAGTGACATTTTTTCATGACGTACCTGGTAAGTCCATCGTCGCGATGGGGTTAAGGAGCTTAGAGGCAAAGGGCAAGAGTGATACGGGGTGGTAGTTGGACGGGGCGGTGAGGTCTAATGAACTTTTCTTAAGGATTGCTGATACTATTGAATGTTTGAAGGGAAAGATGCCAGAGGATAGGGAGGAGTTGAATACATGAGTTAACATGGAAACTAACGTGGATGACAGGATTGTGGAGGTGGGATGGTATAGGATCAAGGGAGCAGGTGGTGAGTGGTGATGTGGAAAGCACAAGGGAGATCTCTGATTCTGTGAACAAAGTAAAGGAATCAAATAAGTAGGATGGAGGATTAGGAAGATACAATTATGGAGATTGAAAGAAGCTGGAGTGCATGTGAGCAGAAAAGGTCATGTTTGAGAGTAGACCTCTCTTATGGGCTTTAGGTGGGATCTCCGTGTGGTGGGATCATGCATCCCCCTACTAACATGCTTCTCACACTGACACCAGATAGCCATGATTAGGTTTTGGATTATAAGTGAAGTATCTTCATACTGTACACTTCATAGACTAAGCGGTTCCTGTGGGTCCACTAGTAATTACATCATCACTACTACAGGGAATAGTTGTTGCAATAGTACTATTAGTAGTAGGCAGCAATAACGCTGCACCTCATACAGCTGCAGAAGTTCTCCTAGCTAGGGTCGTTGACCTGTGCTGCTGCTTAGTTAAGGATAGTTAGTGTGTCTGGGCTGGGGTTGGACCTGGAAGCAGCGATGGTGATGATAATGCTGAAACAATTGTTTGTTTTTAGGCATGTTTACTTATCCAGATTTTCCAATTGATTCTCAAAGAATTTATAAACAGTCATACTGCTCCTTTTCAGTGGTGGAATCCCGAGCCTATTCTTTTCAGATACAGCTAACTTAATTTATTTATTTATTTTTTAACAAATTTTATTACAAAGAGAATCGGATACAAAGTTTAAAGTAACATCCAAGAGTTGGTACAGAAACATATTAAAATGTAATTTGTTGTACCTTAAAAGAAAGAAAACTAGTCGAATCTCATGAAGCTGGTATGCTACCAAACACAGTAGGAGCAAATTGAACCAGGAATGAGCTGTGCTAATCACACATGATTTGTTTGTCAGACTTTATATGAACTAAGTGAGAATTGTTCAGCTGAATACCAGATTAGGAAGAGAGAGGGAGTATAGGTCAACAGAAAGGTAGAGGAGGGAAAAGGAATGGAGGAGTAGGGTGTAATTTCCGCTGATAAATACAGTATTATAAAATACAGTTCTGCATATGTGGGGAGGACAGCCAAGGTGCCTAAATTAGTTTAGTTATACAATAGGTGAGAGTAAAAATGATATATTTTTTTTATTCAGTGAAAATAAATAAATAAGCTAAACACCCCTATCCAAAAAAAGAGTAATAGTTTGTAAATGTAATGTGGGTGAATTTCAACAAAATGACATGTGCACTATTCACAGTTCTACTATATAGTGAAATTAAATGTGTGTGTTACTCACAATTCTTGAGAGGGAGCGGTTAGATTAGGATTTTTCACTGCCAAGATAGGTGCAAGACAAATACATAAAAAAACCCCCACAGAAATTCAAACAGTAGCATGATCCGTGTTTACATATACATCTTTAGCAATAATAACATATAAAAAAATTATATTCCGTGAATCGTAGTGAATGTACCAAAACAGATTGATCAATCTGTTGCTAGTTGTGGTACAGTCACTGAGAATAGTATATTGATGAGATGGATGTTAAACTCACTTCTATCAAACAATGCTTGACTGATCTGAATGGTCACGTTAAGCTTATATTGCATGTGGTGTCATTTGTTCAGCTGCCCTCACACAGCTTCTACAGGATCTCCAAATAGACACAATGGGTTAAAAGAGGATTTTGGATGCTCACACTTTGGCGATGGCTAGGGAAATATGTTAAATTTTAAAACCGCCCGGACTCTGTTAACACGTGTCCAGTCTAGAAGAGGTGTATTTCAAAGGATTTATGCTCCAAATACGGAGGTATAAGTGTGTGTATGTGTCATACATATATATATATATATATATATATATATATATATATATATATACAGGGCGTATAATTTTAAGTCCTTTGCTACTAGCCAGACCTGAAAAGTTACTCACCACTGCAACACATAAAATACCCACCAGGGCTGAATTTCTACTCACCAGGGCTAAATTTTCACTCACCATTGGCTAGTGGTGAGTGGAAATCTTGAGCCCTGATATATATATACATTACACTGGGACCCACAGATAAGAATAAATACATCAAAATATCATTTAAAGGGCCCCCTCCGACGCGTTTCAAAATAAAATCTTTCTTCAGGAATTTTTAATTTAGATCGTATTTGTAGGTGTATTAGAGTAGGACTTATCATAAAGTGAGATACCTTGGCGTGGTTGGTAAGCTTAAACATGGATTGGCCAATTCGTGGGACGAAATTCTCACTTATTTTACTTAGATTTACTAAGGATTATTATATATGCCCATTACAGGGCACACATTATTCACGATATGGAATACTTACTAAGTAGGCCCCAGTGAGCCAGGAGCTAGAATTCGCAGGTTTGAGAACGGCGCCAGCATTCAGTGGCTGCTCCCAGGAGGTCTTGCTGCTGCTGAAGCCGGGTAGAGGTGCAGCCGCAAAGCCTGATAGCAGGATAACCACCCAGGACACAGACAGCTACTCCCCAGGTCTGGAATCAACATATTAAACCTTCCAGAAGTATAGCTGCCTCTGTCAAACACTGGATCAGCAGCACGGTACAAAATCAGCAGGCAGAAGAATAGTCGAATAACAGGCCAAGATCAAAACCAACACATGAGTCGTAGCAGAATCAGGAGACAAGAGACGTAGTCAAGGGAAAGCCGGGTCAAACACTGGAAACACTAGGAACAAACTTCAAAGACTGGATACTCAGAATGCTTTGATCGCGCACCGACACAAGGGTGCTTGATATAGGCCCAAACAAGTGCGTTGCTAGTACAAGGTGGGGAAACAAGACACAGGTAAGAGAGCCAGAATACCTGGTAAAGACAGCAAAACCAGGAGAATCATGACAAGTATGGCCCTAACTGTGATGTCCTTGATAAACAGAGATATTTGTTTTCAGTAAAACTGAGCATAGTAGCATGATGACTATATATGAAAAAAAAGTGTCCTGTTCCCTTCCTACATCTCCAGCATTAACTGCTGCTACCTGGATGTCATATGATTAATTTGTGTGGAGTGAGATAC
Source organism: Rhinophrynus dorsalis (assembly GCA_037306005.1). Lineage (NCBI taxonomy): Eukaryota > Metazoa > Chordata > Amphibia > Anura > Rhinophrynidae > Rhinophrynus > Rhinophrynus dorsalis. The sequence goes on from CM074722.1 coordinate 11,398,815, forward strand.
CACCAGGAGATACGATTGTAAATGTCCTTCCATGGTACGAGAGTCCCTAGCTATTGTATAATAGTTTCTGAAAATCCTCTATTATATATCTTTGGAAATGGTGATCTCAAGCTATTTATTAAAGTTATTTGTGTAAACTGGGAGAGCTGTATATATAGATTGTAATAAGAGATTATAAGAATTTAGAAATGGTTGTTATAGGAGGGGATTGCTGAGAAAGAAACATTCCTACTTCAGATAAAAAATGTACTTTGATTGTATTTAGTTAGCAAGTAGATAATGCCATATTTGTATATATGTCCAATGTTCCTATTGAGGAAGAGAGAGTTCCTGCACTAAGGTGACAAACAGAAGAAGAACTTGTGGTGAAAGCAAATCTGTAACTAAAGTCAGAACAGGTCGAGGGTCTAAAACTGGAATCAAAAGTGCCTAGAAGAAAATCCAGGCTTCCCATTATTGAAAGCAAAGGTGTTACATTGAGTTAAGGGAGTGCTAACAAAAGAGATGTCCTAGATTCTAATGGAGAGGAAAGTCAGAGACACACAGTTCTCCATAGAATGTGATAGAAACTGCCTGTCACTTCCTGTCAGTTAGAACTATCAGGAAGTAAACACAGTAAAGTCACTTCCTGTCAGTTAGAACTATCAGGAAGTAAACACAGTAAATTCTCTTCCTGTCAGTTAGAATTATCAGGAAGTAAGCACAGTAAATTCACTTCCTGTCAGTTAGAACTATCAGGAAGTAAACACAGTAAATTCACTTCCTGTCAGAACTATCAGGAAGTAAACACACAGTAAATTCACTTCCTGTCAGTTAGAACTATCAGGAAGTAAACACAGTAAATTCACTTCCTGTCAGAACTATCAGGAAGTAAACACAGTAAATTCACTTCTGGTTATTTAAATTGCTATACATTTTTTAATAAAACATCTGGCAGCGATGGGAGTGACCGTGTTTTATTCAGCAGGAAATGCTCTGTAAAATACGTGTTTTCATAAAAAAAGTTTACTGCTCCTGTAATTGTTTATGCATTATAATTCATAGTGAGTTTAATCTCCTTTGTGGCTCAATCTTAGATTATACCAAGACAGCTTCCGAGTATTGCAGTCGCCTTCTAATACAAAGAATATATTATTAATGTACCACCACCAGCAAATAGCAAGATGGAGGAACAAATAATAAGGGTATGCAAATGAGCCTTAAATATATTTGAGTAAGAGGGGTCAACATTCACACTCCTCTTTGTGTCTGCTCTGTATATAGTACAAAAAGGAAATAACTATCTCAGTACAATATCAAGAAACTTGATGAACTATTGCTCTTTCATCCTATGCCAAGGTACATAGTCATCCCATTATGGCTTTCATACCACCATCATGTGTTAATGCAGTTGTAAAAACTGTAATTTTCAAATGTAACCAAAAATGTGGAACCTTCAGTGGTTACTGTGTTTAATATATTCATGAAATCTGAAGTATAATGGATGAAAGGTGGACTGGTCTATACAAAAAAAAAATCTCAATATCCAATCCTAGTCTATAGCTAAACAGGATAGCACAGAGTTTACACTAGCCCTTTTAATGACAGCAAAACCCTTGTACCAGCCCCATGCCAAGTGCATGAAAATGGTGTAAAATCACACAATTTCCTCTATGACTTGTTTAGTACATGGTGTTTAGATGTTGTCAAGTATCAGGTGCAAACATCAAGACTGGAACCCATTGGCAGGACCCCAGAACCAGACAAGTCTCTGAAGTGGAGTAAAAGAGAAGCATTTGCCAAACAGCAGCTACAAGATTGAAATATTTGGCCCTAGCTGACCCTGATCAGGATGGACACACCAGTAGATGTGTAAGGCACAGAGCTACTCTTCTAACAGAAAGCCAAAAACAAAGAACAGAATCGAGCGTTAAAAGATTAGTCCAGATCTGGACAGAAGTCAGGGCAGTCTGAATTCAAGGTGGATTCAATGCTGAGTAAATGTCGTGGCGGGCAGAATTCAAGTGACGTTGAGAAGTAAAGGAAAAGGAAAAGGAGTTTATACACAGGAGATTCAGGACAAAAGTTGGACAAGGTCTTCAGCAAGAAGCAGCTTAATGAATTAGTGCCAGATAACCCTCAGTGTGTTTTTAAATACCATGAAACAGAAATACATAGTAACATAGTTGATGAGGCTGAAAAAAGACATGCCCATCAAGTTCACCCCATGCCATATCACCCCTGTTGATCCAGAGGTAGACAAAAAACACATTGAAGCCATTTTTGAGAAAAAAAAAAACACTAATTCCTAACTCCTAATGTCAGTCAAAAATTTCCCTGGATCAAAATCCTAATGTGTGACTTGGAGTATGAGCAATAGCGATTTGAACCAATTTGATCATATCAGTATGAACTTAGCATCCCATGTGCATCGGCACACAAACCACTGCTAAGGAAAGGCGAGATAGGAAACCTGTGTGCCCAGACATGCGGGTATGTCCTGACATTGCATCATCCCCTTAAGGCCACCTTTCAGTTGGCATGATCCGGATGATCCAGGAGATCTCGGAAGATGTCACTTTCAAAGTGTTGGAATGATGCGAGGGCATTACAAAAGCTGAAAGGTATCACCAAATATTCAGAGTGACCATACCTTTTTGTAACGGTCGTCTTCCATTTTGTTGCATTCCCTCAATCTCATCAATTTATCCTTTCCTGAAGCTCAAAGTTTGTAATTATAGTAGCAGAACGTGCGTGATAGAAAAGTTATTATAAAGTATAAGACTTGGTAATGGTGATGTTCTTAAGTTCCCTGTAGGCAACACAAGTTTAAAGTAACTTGTCTACAGAAGATATACCAGCCAACCCAACATGAGAAGTTATAGGCTGAATACATCCTTAATCTAAATTCTCCTAGAGATAGGTCTTGACTCGAGACACACAAACTATGGTTTGTATAGAGAGAAGATCCAACCAAAAAGGAATCATGGTCTTGGCAATAGGTCAATAGGGCATTGCAGAAAAAGCTTTTCTGCATCTTCTTTTTTTTTTTTTTTTTTTTTTTTTTTTTTTTTTTATTGAGGACATCAAGAAATACCTTGTAGACTTCAGGAATGGATGGAGCCTGAAGAAGTTGAAGATGCTAAACAAACTCTGTGGGCCATTGCCTGAGGTCTGGTGGAGCAGTCCTGTTGGTAGAAAACAGATCAAAAAGAGACCAGACCTGAGACCCAGTCAAAATGAGGACTATGTCAACGTAGTCATGGTACACCTAATACCAATGGAAATAAATTATATTGTAGTATATCTAACTGAAATTTCTCAACATGTTTATTAATTAAGATAAACAGGTCCTGTAGAGGCAAACCCGGGACAGCTCCAGATCTGGCAAATGATCAGGTATGACTATTTGGTAAATACTCATTTTTAAATATTAATCCTTCTATAGCTTGCGATGATGATATGACCTTTAGACTGAACACTTTTTAATATGTTTACTGCTCCATTAATGTATGAAGCATAAAGAAGGACCAAGTGTATCTCACTGTCTTTCTCACAATCTTCTATCTTTCACTCACAAACACACCTCATTCCCTATTACTAGTGAGGAATGGATATTATTGGTCAGGAGGGCTGGAAGCAAATGTACTACAGAGAATGTATTTATAGACCACATATATATGTATATATATGTGCTTTTTTTGTACTTGCTTGAATATGCCATACAATTATTTTCCTCCAAAACATAAATAATACGTAAAAAACTATATGCAAAACACTATATGCTATGTTCAAAATGCTATATGCAAAGCGATATATACACATTTATACGCAAAAAGGTATATACGCAAAATGCTATATGCTATACACAAAACACTATACACTATGCTCAAAATGCTACACAGTAAGGTATACACAAAATGCTATACTCAAAGCGCTATAAGCTATACGCAAAACACTAGACACTATGTGAAAAAAACCAAAACGCCATGCACAAAACACTATATAGAAAACGCTATACACAAAAAGCAAAACACTACATGCAAAACACACACACACACACACACACACACACACACACACACACACACACACACACACACACACACACACTCACACACACACTCTCTCTCTCTCACATACGCTCTCACATGCTCACACACACATACATACTCTCACTCACATACGCTCTCTCATGCTCACACACACACACACACTCTCGCGCACACACACGCGCACACACACGCGCACACACACGCTCTCACTCGCATACACACACACACACACACACACACACACACACACACACACTCTCACTCACATACGCTCTCACATGCTCACTCGCGCACACACGCTCTCACTCACATACGCTCTCACTCACATATGCTCTCACATACACATACACACACATACACACACACACACACACACACACACACACACACACACACACACACACACACACACACACACACACTCACACATTCACTCTTGATGATGGAGAGTTGTGTAACACTGTGCTTTGCAATGCTTTGCGCTCACAGGAGTAACTACAACCATACGGACCCTGGTGCAAGAAGTGCCCCCCCACCCCCGACCACATTGGCCCCCGGGCCCTCCCCAGTGCCCTCATCGCCTACCTCCCAATCCCTTGTGGTCCAGTGGAGTGGCAGGAGAGACGGGCTGGTGCGTTGTGCTCCTGCGTGGTCCTCTTCTGTAATGCAGAGTGCTGGGAGATGATGTCATTACTCTGCATTACTAGATGATGTCATCTCTCAGCGCTCTGCATTACTAGAGCGCCGGAGGGAGATTGTGGGAGCCAGGCAGAGGGGTCGCAGGGGGCAGCTGGGCCCCTGGAGTGACAAGCCCAGTCGCGGGTGTGACTCCTGCGACCCCTATAGTTACACCACTGTTTGCACATCATTTTGGAGTTGAAAGGACTAAGCACTGAAATTTCAGCAATCCAGTCATTAAGAACGTTGTCTCCTTTTTGGATTTACCTGGCTGTCAGGGGACAATAGTCCTACACATAAATCCCCTTAATTTTTAAACCTATTACTACCAGACACGGATCACATTCTATGTTTATTTAGTGATGCATACAACTGCATGGGACTTTCGTTTTGTTTGTTTTTTGAGGGGGGTATTTATTTTTTTGAACACACAGGCAAAGCCTTGCCAATATTGATAGTTGTTTATAATTAAAGGCCAGTTCATTAGAAAACCCAGGTGCTGAGTTGTGTTCATTATGCAGACACACATACTGCGTAACTGCGGTATCCACTTCTTGGAGAGAAGAAAGGCTCGAGTGGAAGGTAATAAATGATGTGCACCTGACGGACAAGGGCCCATCAGGCTTTGAGGATTTACAAAGTGAGAAGATTCATGATCACCTTATTGGGAAAGGTTTACGGTGTGTTTTAGTAGGACTATGGTTCAAGAGCTATGATATTCATAACATAATGGGGATGGGTGGTGCAGAAATAATATCACATTTTGGCACTTTCCCATTGACCTGAAGGAGAACTGCTGTATGTCATATGCTTTGTCTGTCTAGTAATAAGAGAAGATTTCAAAGGTGAACTGTTAATAACCTCAAAAAGAAGTAAACGTTTAATATGGAAAGTATACTATATACCTTAGGGGTGTTCCTTCCGACTAAAACTTGGTACTTCCACTGCCGTGAGAGTTATTAAGCTTTAAATTATTGGTTTTAGATCCCCAGTGCTTTCTAGTGATCAGATTTAAATTATTTATTCTGGTGCATTCATTGGGAGAGGTGAGTCACTAACAAATAGTTCAACATAAACTATGACAGAAACTGCTGAGTCAGTGTGAAATTTCAGGAAGTAATCATGCTGTCACTCACTCCACAGGAAAAAAAAAACCCTATAACAGAGATGTCCAACCTACGTCCTACAGGCTGCATGTGGGTGAATGTTGAATACCACATGCATAAGGCTTTTAATGAATAAATGTGGTCCATACACCCCTGCTGACTGCCGGGAACTGAATTGGCTACTAGAAGTGAGGTTGTAATAATGTGCAGGGAGGATTTGTAGGTCCTCCCTGTCAACCCTTTGAGTGACAGAGAGGTATCGAACCCATTGCATTGCGATGGGTTGGATACCTCTCTGGCAATCAAAGAGTTAAAGAAATTGAAGCTTACATTTTAAACAGATGGGGTCCCCAAGCAGACCGACTGTGTGGAGGTGGAGCCGCAGGCTCCAGTGAGTGATGTCAGCCATCCAGCTCTGACATGACATGACATCATATGACATGATACAACGGTGTACATTATCCTTAGCCCACCTCCTCCACCTTTTTGAAGATCGGGACGTGTATTGCCGGCATCACTTCCCTCTATTGTGTGGAACAGAATGGAAGTAAGGGTTACCCTCCCCTTTTCAACTAAATTGCATTGTAGTTGATTAAAATTTACTGGTTTACACTTGCAAATCAGTTTGATGCTGATAATTTCAATGTTTTGTGGAAATTCCCTGTAGTTGAAGTATACTGAGACAATAACAAAATATTCACCCTCAACATAACCCTTTTGAGTGTTAGATGGGTATGTAATACATTGTGAACCAAGTAGTTGCATACCCATGTGGCACTCAAATTGTGAAATGGCATCTTTATGCAATTACAAGACCATGTTTTATGCATTTCTTCACTGACCACATGCGGTTCTATTTTAAACAACAGTTAATCTGATCGAAATACAAATTTGTTAAGAATAGAACCGCATGTACACAGCGAAGAAATTCATAGAACATGCTCTTGTAATTAACTGAAAATGGGATTTAAAAATACTAGTTTAAGGGAGGATATCTGAATATTTGGTATGGTCCCACTATATGTGAACCACTGTGCCTTTACACAAAATATTGAAATGATCAGCATACCTGGGAACTTTATTTTGTGGACACCCCAGAGGGGAGTCCTGTGGTGCTACTGGGGGAGATAAATAATGTGATTTGCGTCAAAAGGGGTGGGGCTTAATTGCGTGTGATGGGGGCTTAACGGACGTGGAAAAAGTAGGAGGAGACATGGGCTGGGTGTGGTAGAAACAGACTGGGAAGGAGTAGAAGTGGGCAGAGTTTCATTAGAATCTCCCCACATCCGGAGAATCAGCTTCTGCTGGATTTGCCCCAGAGACTCCGATTTTTGCTGTTGAGTACTGGGTCTCTGGGGCAAATCCGGAGAGTTCCCAGCTATCATGTTCAGCATCATCAACTGATTGCAAGTTTAGACATAGAATTAGTGCCCTTTCTGAATTATGGAAGAATTAACTTGTTATTAATGCAATAAATATGAGAAATTCCCAGAGCTCAATTACAATTTACACTAGGTTAGAATAATTTTAAAAGCATCATTGCTTGATTGCAGCTGGGTGAATCAGTTGCTTACATGTTTTGATTGATAAACTCAAACAGGGAAATTAAATAGCTCAGATGGCAATATTTATGTAAAATTAAAATTACAAGCCTCAAGGGAAGGTATAAGAATATGAAAACATAAATATAGCTACTGTTGTTTTGTTTTACATTGTAAATTTGTATTGTCCTGTGGTCTCTCAAAATAATTAAAAAAGAAAAAAAAAGAAATAATGTTCATATTTAAATTTTTATTTATGAAGCCCTTGGCCATGACCATTTTATTTGTTATAGCCCTCACCTAGAAAAGGTTGGACGCCCCTGCCCTATAACATCTAGGTATTCATAATATAGAAAGTTTACTGCTCCTTTATGGCCAAACTGTCTTGTATTTAAATTTCTGTAGGGATTTTAAAAACTTCCCCTTAGTCCAAAGCTGATGGGACAGATACTGCCTTGACTTCATTCTAAAATTGAAGGGGTAAAGAGTACAAGTCAGAGTCCCCAACAAAATCTTGCTGAGAACCTCTTCAAAGAATGGGATACCTAAAGAAGCAACCTCCTCCGTGAAGTTGTAATTTTTCTTCTGGGCTCACTGCAGTGTACAGGGGTGGCACTGGTAATCTAAGAGCCTGAAGATCACAAGATAGACCAAAACAACAAGAGGATGAATTCAAGGCATTTTAGGAGACACAGGGATTACTAAGCAACATGATTTTCTGAAGATTACTATAATATTACTATAGTTTATTATTATTTGATGCACTTATGTAGTGACAACTACTGTGTCCATTTTAGGACATCCTCCTACTAAACCTTGTTCAATCATCGTTCCTCCTACCAAACTCCATCAGTCCTCATAAAAAAATCTCTCTGACATCCTCCCTCATAACAAACTTCCTCAGTCCTCATAACAAACCTCTCTCCGACATCTTCCCTAATAACAAACTCCATTGTTCCTCCTAACAAATTCTGTCATTCCTCCTACCAAACCTCTCTGTCATCATCCCTCATACCAAACCTCGAACACTCATCTATCATGGTGCCCGTGCTTTCTGTCAGTCTGTGTGCTGCGCTCCTATTGGCTGAGCTACGTTTGGCCCGCCCAGTATGGCCTTTTTATACCGGGCCCTGGCACCTATCTGGTGCCCTTTCATGGCGTTCCCGTACAAGTTCTGACTTGAGTTGCTGTGTTCCTGTGTACTGACTTGGCCCGTTTGACTACTACGCTTCTGGTTCCTGCTCCGTGATCCGACCTGGCCTGGCTGACGTTCCTGCTCCGTAACCTGACCCGGCTTGTCTGACGTTCCTGCTCCGTGATTCGACCCAGCCTGGCTGACGTTCCTGCTCTGTGACCTGACCCGGCTTGTCTGACGTTCCTGCTCCGTGATCCGGCCCGGCTCTCCAGTTCCTGCTTCATCGTGTCGCTGGGCAACATTCTGACTTCTGCCTAGTCTGGGCCTACCAGACAGTGTGTCTGTGCTGCCTCCGTTACTGCTCCGGCAGTGTACCTATCGCTGAGCATCCCGTTAACTCTTGCAAAGCTACAGTTGCCTCCATTACTGCTCCGGCAGTGTGCCAATTACTGAGCCTTCCGTTAACTCTTGCAGAGCTACTGTTGCCTCCATTACTGCTACGAGCCTTCCGTTAACTCTTGCAGAGCTACTGTTGCCTCTGTTACTGCTACGAGCCTTCCGTTAACTCTTGCAGAGCTACTGTTGCCTCCGTTACTGCTATGAGCCTTCCGTTAACTCTTGCAGAGCTACTGTTGCCTCCGTTACTGCTCCGGCAGTGTGCCCGTGGTTGCGTTTCCGTTCAGCTCTTGCAGAGCACTGTTGCCTCCGTTACTGCACCGGCAGGGTGCCATTGGCTCTATTCAATTCAGCTGTTGCAGAGTACTGTTGCCTCCGTTACTGCACCGACAGGGTGCCATTGGCTCTATTCAATTCAGCTCTTGCAGAGTACTGTTGCCTCCGTTACTGCACCGGCAGGGTGCCATTGGATCTATCCAATTCAGCTTGTGCAGAGTACTGTTGCCTCCGTTACTGCACCGGTCGGGTGCCCGTGGCTCTATTCAGTACATCTCTTGCAGAGTATTGTGTGGCCTCCGTTTACTGCTATGGCAGGGCGTATAAGTCTCAGCTCCGCTCCGGCAGATCTATAGTGCTCTGTCTCCATTCTGCACTACAGTCTCCTTATCGCTGTTCTTCCATCATACTGGGCGTTACAGAACACACCACATCAGAGACTGATTATATCAATTGGACTTTAACCCATGCTGTGCTGAGTTCTCCTTGTCATGCCTGACCTGTGACAATATATGTACTCTCTTACTGTTATACTGGACCTGTGTGGGCATAAGTCTAAGTCCCATATTACTCCTGTCTATTCCACTGTGATACGCTATAGCCCGTTAAGGGTATTTTCATTGTGTTTTTTTAATAAAACTGTGTTTTATCCTAACCTGCTGTGTCTGAGTGTTGAACAAACCGTTACATCATCACAGAAAACCTCTATCACTCATCATCCCCCCAGCAAACCTTGATCACTTATCATAGCAAACCTCTACCTCTACCAAACCTTGATCACTCATCATAGAAAACCTCTATCACTCATCATCCCCCCACCAAACCTTGATCACTTATCATAGCAAACCTCTACCTCTACCAAACCTCGATCACTCATCATAGAAAACCTCTATCACTCATCATCCCCCCACCAAACCTTGATCACTTATCATAGCAAACTTCTATCAGTCATCATCCCTCATAACAAATATCTCTGTCATCATCCCTCCCACCAAAACCTTGAGCACTCATCCTTCCTCCTAACAAACTCCATTCAATTAAAATAACTTGTTAGGATAATTGGCTGATTTGTAAAGAAAAAGCAGGTCTCTCTCACATTGATTTCAACTTGTATGTCAGTTCATTAATATTATTTTCATTTTATAATAGTTGGGACATCACTCTTTTTGTATTTACGAGTACTCTGCAATGTGAGGGAGACACGTTTTTTTCTTTATAAAGCAGCCAGTTATGCTAACACTTGACTTAAATTGTATGGAGTTTGTTAGGAAGGAGGACGACTGAGAGAAGTTTGGTATGATGAGTGATCAAGGTTTGGTGGGAGGGATGACTGAGAGAGGTTTGGTATGATGAGTGATCAAGGTTTGGTGGGAGGGATGATGACTGAGAGAGGTTTGGTATGATGAGTGATCAAGGTTTGATAGGAGGCAGGGTTCAAAATTTCCACTCGCCACTAGCCAATGGCGAGTGAAAATTTAACCCTGGCTAGTAGAAATTCAGCCCTGGTGGGTATGTTATGGCTTCTGGTGGCAAGTAACTTTTCAGGTCTGGCTAGTAGCAAAGGACTGAGAGAGGTTTGGTAGGAGTAATGACAGAGTGTGGTAGGAGTAACGATGATTGAACGAGGTTTAGTCCGAGGATGTCCTAATATGGACACCGTAGATAACAAATCCTTAGGCACTGTGTTTCTTGCATGTGTGAAAGTAAAAGTACTAGTTTAATGAGTGGATATAAAATAGTGTATTAATTGATCATCAAGAAAATAGACAAGAGGTTTCTATGGTGTGGGAGGTAAAATAATCAAGAAGTCAAGTGTTAGATGGAGAAAGGGATCAAACTAATAGGTCTGTTTAGAATAGGAAATGGACCCGCCGAGAATGCCTTGGCAAATGAAATCCACCATAGTTTTGATTTAGTATGCGGTTTTAAAGTTTTATGAGGAGGAAAAGCAATTTGCAGTAAGAGATCTGAGAGAATTTAAAACAACAATAAGCACTGTGCCTTGCAATGTGTAAATTGCAAAATGTAATGTAGTTTAGTGCACTACAGAAATGTAGCATGTTCGAATTTGTGCTGTCAGAATTAAGTAAGCAAACTTTTCTAAAGAAGTATTCTAAGGCAGTACTGAAAACACGTAGCACAAAGTAGAAAAGAAAAGCTAAGGTATGGTATACGTTATTTAGAATTGGAGAATTCACTGTGCTCCCTGGCTAAACTGGAGAGATGTTCCACCAGTCTAAATAAATGCAACTCCTGACTACACAGGCTACTATTTAATATCGGTCTTTCTTATAGGCTTCAATTTACATGATAGTTCTCTTTTAAATAACTGGGAAGCTGATGTACTAAGAAGATCTAAACCTGGAATTTACAGGTCTGTAAGTTTCTCTTAAATAATGGATAAGATACAAGAATGGTTAATAATGTATAGTATTCAGGATTATGTGAAGGTCATCATTAGTGAGAGTCGGCATGGATAAATCAGGTCAAACTAATTTACTTGCATTCTGTGAAAGGGTAAGTTGTAAACTGGACATGGGTATAGCTGTGGATGTAGTATACTAGGATTTTGCTAGGGTTGTTGATCTAGTGCCTCACAAGAACTTTCTACATAAACTGAAAGGGATTGTCTTGGAAGACAATATCTGTGCTCGGATAGAAAATCGGTTAAATGAAAGAATGCAGTGTTGTAAACTGAACCTCTTCAAGTTGGTGTAAAGTTGTAAGTTGAGTGCATCCTGGTTTAGTCCTGGACCCAATGCTTTTTAATATATATTAATGATCTTGAAGTGGGTATTAAAAGTAATGTCTCAATCTGGTTTGCTGATACTAAACTATGTATGGGAATACCCAAAGAACAGGATGTTCTTCTTTGCAAAAATGTGGATAACATTAGTGACTGGGTGGATAAATAATAGGTTTATATTATAGGTTTATGGATAAATGTATGTTTATGCATTCTAGTTGTCGAAACAAGCATTCTACATATATAGTAAATTGGAAATTACTTGTTAACAATGTAGTGGTACTGATAAAATAAGACTTCAAAGCAATATGCAGTATCACTGTGCTGTAAGAGCCAACAGGGTAGTACTATAAAAAAAAGTATAGATGCATGGGGCAGGAATATACAGTAATTTTACCTCTATAAAAATCCTTGCTAAGATCGCATCTAGATTAGAATATAGAAAAACATTTTGGGCACCTGATATGAAAAAAACATTGCTGTAAAAAGTACAGAGATGTGCAACAAAACTAAGAAAGTAACTGGAAGATTTTACCTATAAAGAGATACTAGACAAATTAGACAACTCGATTTGTTTACGTTAGAGAATATCATCTAAGGGAGGGACATGAATACTACCTACAAATATATTCAAGAACAGTATAAGGCAGCTTCTGGGAGACAATAAGATTAGATGAAAGGCAAAGGTAATGACTTTTTACAGAAAGGACAGTATATATATTTAGAATACTTTTCCTCAGGAGGCTGTGTTGGAAGATACTGTAAATACCTATGAAAAAAGTACTGTGGATATAATTTTAGCTCAGAGAAATCTTACAGATGGTTAAAATGCTGATAGTATGTTGATCCTGGGAGTCCTAAAGGCTTTATTTATTTTTTAACCTTTTAGGGCCAAAATTGTAAAAAAAAAAAATTGTTTTTTAACCCATTGAAACATAGACATAGATGGACTAAAAGAATCATTTGGCCCATCCAGTCTGCCTATTTTTCCTACTGTAAAAACCTCAAACCTTATTTGGTCCTTGGTCTTGTCTTATGTTCAGGGCAGCCTTACGTCTATCCCATGCAGGGGTTAAAGGGATAGTAATACTTAAAATGTAAAAAAAATATATATGTTGTAGGTTTTATACTTAAGATATAAAAAAAAATGTTTGTTGTAGGGTTTATGTCCCCGAATAAAACAAGGGTACTCCCACTGCTGAGAGAGATTTTATTAAAAAATTATAGCAGCTCAAACTTGAATTTTTTTGGTGCAATATCACAGTGGCCTGAAAATTTACACTGGCGCTGTTGCTACACCATCCTATGGACTGCTCTGGTCTGTGGACCATAAATCTCCATAGGATGGTGTAGCAACAGCACCACTGTAACTTTTCAGGCCACGGTGATATTTCACATAAGAAATTCAAGTTTGATCTGTTATCGTTTTTTAATAAAATCTCTCAGCAGTGGGAGCACCCTTGTTTTATTCGGGGACATAAACCCTACAACAAACATTTTTTTTTATATCTTAAGTATTACTATCCCTTTAACCTTTTTCTGGATCAACAAAAGCAAGGGAAATATGGCAAAGGTTGAACTAAATCAAAGTGTCTTTTTTTCAACCTCAGCTATGTTAGTATATAATTGTGACGTAAACTGACCGCACCATAAGCAGAGCCGGCCCAACACATTGTGCTGCTTGGGTCCAAGGATGAAATGCTGCCCCCCCAAACTACACCCACCATTACACACCCATATGGCTGCTCTAAGCAAACTTAACCCTTTGAGTGCCCGAGGGGTATGCAGTGCATTGCAATGTGCTGCATACCCCTCTGGCACACTAAGGGTTAAGTAACCTCAAGTAAGTGCTACAGCTTAGATTGTAAGCTCCTTGGGGCAGGGTCCCTTTCCTAGTGTATGATTCCCTTGCTGCACTTTTCCCCACAAATAAATAATGCTCTTAACCCAGTTCTGTAGTTTTGTATTATATTATTCCAAATTCTGTTAAGCGCAGTGTACATGTATGGCGCTATATAAATATAGATACATACATACAGACAAAAGGGGTAGGGAATAGGGATAAACATGGGTGGAATGGAAGAAAATACTGGAACATGAGGGAAACTCAACTTCTAGGCTACTCATACTCACAGTTTCAGGCTTCAGCTCAGTCAGAAGAAGTTCCAGTCGTCGCCTTGTTGGAGTCAGTCACGCAGCCAGGACCAGGACCAGGACCAGGACAGCCACAGATGCACTAGGCAGCCACCGATCCAGCAAACACAAATACAGTGGAGTGCAACTCCCTGCTGTCTCACACACCTGAGCACCCCAACCAACCAGCCATGAGGATACCAAACAGTGACTGAGAGATGACTGTGGATTGGCTGTAACTGAGGCTCAGGTAACACACTTCGGTGCCTGAGTGAGGTGTCAATGTCATCAGATCTGACATCAAGATCATTCAGACATTATCATATGTCTGAGTGACTGCTGAGAATGTGTCACGGGCGGACGCTGACAGTGTGATATGATATTCACACTTGTCACTGAGCGGGCAGCCCAGCCCTGACAGACTGAGTCACACTCTCACTGTCACAGCAGGAGCGCTTGACAGGGTGTCACTACTCTTTGTCTACAGCCGGCAGTCACTTGTCACTGAGCCGACAGCCCATCCCTGACTGACAGTTACAGAGCTGGGCTGCCGGCTCAGTGACAAGTGACTGCCGGCTGGAGACAGAGTAGTGACACCCTGCCAAGCGTGCCTGCTGTGACAGTGATTAGTCTGGCTCAGTCTCAGTCAGGCTCACAGACTAAGGCCGAGCCACACTAATTACTGTCACAGCAGGCGTTCCGCTCACAGGAGGGAGTCAAAACTCTTTGTCCCGTGCTGTGTGGACACAGATCTGACGGCTAGCTGGCATAAAAATGACATACAGTGGGCTGCAAATTGCCGCCCCAGTCAAGGTGCCGCCTGGGTCCATGGACCCACCGGGACCCATGTTAGGGCCGGTCCTGACCATAAGGAACAAATAAAAGTTCGCATTAATTTAAATGAAACTTGTAATCCCTTGATGTGTCTCTAGTATTCAAGATGTTAAAAGTCCCGCTCACAATAATGGAGGTTTTGGGAATGTTTATTCAGCTCCTGTGGAGCAGTTGGTTTGCCCCAGAATTACTCCAGTTTCCTTAGTACCTCAGCCTGTGAGTGCCGATGACTCAATACAGATGAAAAAAAGAAACCTTTTTTTGGACAGATCTTACTGAAAACAGCACCAGAAATCGTCCCTTCTTGTACATATTGGCTCTTGTGCTTTTATACTCTCGGTGCCAGGGGGTTGCCCAATGCATTGAAAGGCACCCTGACAGTCGCATCAAAATCATTCTGCACGTCCCTTACCGAAGCCTGGTACTCGCGCTTATGATCCTCCTCCTACTGTCTCTGTATGTTGTCATGACTACTAATTGGATTGTAAGCTCTGTGGGGCATTGTCCCAATGTAGAATTATCTAACTCATTCATGAGAGCAAGGATCTTTTTGGAAGTGGTGTGAATTACTGTTTGTACTTTTTGTTTAAAGCATAACTACCGCCTATTTTAAATTTTATGTCAAATAATTCCCCATCTGGCGACTAGCTGCTCAGTAGTGCTAGTAGCTAGAATAATTACCTGGGTAATGAGAATGATACCCTGCTCTGGGGCTGACAGGCAGTAGAGAGCACAGACATCTTTTCATAGTGACATCAGTGCGCCTGCACTGTCAGTCCCTTTTGGAGCCAAACAGCTCCCAGCAACACCTCCTAAAGCCGGCTGGTGTCACAGTACCTTGTTTCCAGCGCTGCCGCTTCAGCGAAGCTCTGCGTCTTTCCACGCGTCATCTGAAGGCAAGCATGCTGCAGGCCTCTGTTTTATGTGTGTTTGTTTCCTGTAGTCTCCTCCTAGCTACTTCCTCCCTCTAGCTGCTCCTCCTACCTACTTCCTGTGGAGGGGTTTAAAGGGCAGACTGAGTCCTGACTCGGTCACCCTTACGTTGGTGTTCTGAGTAGTTCATTTTCTAGTATTCCTGATTCCTGTGTATGATCCGGCTTGTCCATCCATCCATTCTGGTGTTGACCTATGGCTCTCTCTGACTCTTCTCCTTGGCTTTCCGATTTGGCTCTCCTTCTCGTGCAAACCTGTGGCTCTGGCTGACTACCCACTCCGGTTATGACCTAGGCTTGTCTGACTACCCACTCTGGTGTTGACCTGGGGCTCTATCCACTGCGCATCCAGCATTCCATCACTTCAGTGGATATCCTTTCTGGTGCAAACTTGTGGCTCTGGCTGACTACCCGCTCTGTGTATGACTTTGGCTTGTCTGACTATCCTATCTGGTGCTTACTAGAAGGCTTTGTCTGTTCGTTCAGTTTGTTGGTTCCGTTATGGCTCTCTCTGACTCTTCTCCTTGGCTTTCCGATTTGGCTCTCCTTCTCGTGCAAACCTGTGGCTCTGGCTGACTACCCACTCCGCGTATGACCTAGGCTTGTCTGACTACCCACTGTGGTGTTGACCTGGGGCTCTATCCACTGTGCATCCAGCATACATACGCTCCAGTGGATATCCTATTTGGTGCAAACCTGTGGCTCTGGCTAACTACCCGCTCCATGTATGACCTAGGCTTGTCTGACTACCCACTGTGGTGTTGACCTGGGGCTCTATCCACTGCGCATCCAGCATTCCATCGCTTCAGTGGATATCCTTTCTGGTGCAAACTTGTGGCTCTGGCTGACTACCCGCTCCGTGTATGACCTTGGCTCATCTGACTATCCTATCTGGTGCTTACTAGAAGGCTTTGTCTGTTCGCTCAGTTTGTTGGTTCCGTTATGCAGGCATCCTTCCTAGTACTGACCTGGGGCTCTAGTAGACTCCTAGTTACTGACTGCAGGCTGAGTCAGTATCTCTTGGGCGTTACCTTACCATGAGACTCCAGTGGGCTGAGGCCTAGTCTAGGACATTGTGGTGCAGAGATTGGGAGACTGCTATTCCTGACACAGTGCTCGCCATTTCTCTCATCCATTGTGTGTATATTTATATATTGCATTACTGTCATTCTCATAATAAAGGTTCTGTTAACTATACCGTCTGACTCCTGGTTTTGCTTGCCAATCATAACAGCTGGGACTGACAGCGCAGGCACGCAGACGTCACTATGGAAAGATGTCTGTGCGCTCTACTGCCTGTCAGCCCTGGATCACAGTATCATTCTATTTAACCAGGTAATTATCCTGGCAACTAGCAATACTGAGCAGCTTAGTCACCAGATGGTGAATTATTTGACATAAAGTTTAAAAAAGGTGGTAGTTCTGCTTCAAACAAAACATACAAACAATAATTCACACCACTTTCAAAAAGATCCTTGTTCTCATGACTGATTTAGACGGTCTTAGAAAACATCTTCTTTTATTTTCCAAAAATATAAAATTATTGCATACCCCTTCATAAGCATTCACAGACAACCACAGAGGCAGAGCTAGCAGGTATTGACGCTCCTGCTCAACGCATTTCACACCTTCCCGGCGCTTAGTCATGATCAGTGGTGGTCTGTGAATGCTCGTGAAGGTATGTGCAATATTTTTATATTTTTGGAAAATAAAAGAATGTTTTCTAAGACCGGCTAAATCATTAATGAGAGCAAGGATCTTTTTGAAACTGTGGTGCGAATTATTGTTTGCATGTTTTGGTTAGTCCATTTGAAGAAGGAGGGATACTCAGATTTACACACTGTCTCTTTTTTTTTCCTTCTTGTTAAAACAGTCCGTTTTCTGCGTCGTGTTCTGAGTCTCTAGATATGTGTGTGGTCATTTTTTCATGGAGCCGCTTTTTTCTTTTGATTGCTCGTTGTAGGATTCCCATTGGTGCAATGATCACATTTTATCCTAATGCTCTTAACCCTGTCCTGTATTTTTGTATTGTATTATTTCTGTAAAGTGCTATGTAAATGTATATTGCTATATAAATAAAGATACATACATACATATATATACATATTGTTTGAATATGATGCAAACCAATTTTCGGGGGTATAAAAAAACTTTCTTAAATTATCTTTTTAGTACTGTCAAGAGTACAGCGATGGGTTAATAAAGGGTTAACCCTTTGAGTGCCAGAGGGGTACGCAATGCATTGCAGAACAATGGGTTGTGTACCCCTCTGGCACTTAAAGGGTTAATGGTAAGTGAAGTAAAGATAACCAGTTGGTCAAATCAATCACGTGACGGGGGATGGATGGTTTAATATCCATATTAATAACTTGCATACAATCACACAACTGGTATTACATACATAGCCCATAAATAAAGGGCAGTATTTGTGAGAGGTCTGACCAAAAGGACCATCTCTCTAATAACCCCTAAACCCAAAGGCAAAATATACAATGTAGACCTTAAAAGAGACCCTTCTGTTAAAGAGACCTTCTGTTAAAGGGATAGTAATACTTCGTTTTATCTTTATTTTATTTTGTAGGCATTAAAAAACATGAAGAATGATGTAAGTCTTATCTCTCAAACCTTTATGGTTTGAGAGATATTCACAAGCAAAGTTTCCCCTCCCGCCCCTTTTACCTAGTGTAAGCCATCTCTTCTCAGATGTGGAATCCAGTCCATAGACCAGACAGATAACAGCAGTGGACAGTCTTCTTCCTATGAGAACAATGAAAGCCCTACCCCCATTGACAAGTTTTTCAGGTTTTTCCCTTATCTTAATTGAAGATTGTCCCTCTCTGCAGTCTACCTGGGCACCTTCTGATCTGGCTGAACAGTGTTACATCCGTAAAAGGGGAGGGAGGGGATACTTTATCTTTCAATTACTCTTGAACTACAACTCTGACAGAATTGAAATAACACTCTAAAAGTCCAAATACTATGATGATTAATTGGAGCTCCTTTTATTATGAAAAGTTACTATCCCTTTAAAGAGACCCTTCTGTTTAAAGGGCAGGAAGGGTTGGGTGTAAAGACGTGGAATGATAAAAATAGAGGTCCTAAAGTCTTTGACATACAGGACTGTCAATGAAAACCAACATCAGATAGTCTTACTGAAACTGTCCATCAGATAGATCAATGAGTTGTTGATGGATGACTGTCCATGATGAATGAGCTGTGTCTTAATTAGAAATAAACGTCCGTGATGAATAAACTATGTCTTCATGAGAGATAAACGTCTGCGATGAATGAACTTATGCCTTCATGAGAGATAAACGTGTTTGATGAATGAACTATGTCTTCATAAGAGATTAACATCCGTTATTAATGTGTTATGTATTGTCAGTCAAATACTTTAGTGTGGATGATAATAATACCGGTGTAAATTACATTTTGGATGGATGAATAGAAACAGATGCAATCCTTCCCTGTAAACAAGAAAAACACAGTGAAACCATGGACTTAAGTGTAGTATCAAAATATATTTATGTATATACACCATACATATAATGCATAAACATATAAAATAGGTTATTCAATAAAAAAAGATAAAGAAAAGCAAACAGAAGTGGAGAGAAAAGATATTAAAAAAAAAATCTATATATGTGTGATGATAAAGCCTTGTATTTTAGATAACAAGCATCACCCTAGAGGATCAGAGAGGATCAGTACTGAAACAAAGAGGGAGATGCACTAAGGTGTGATAAAGAGGTGATAAAGCGGAGATAACTTCACCAGTGATATCACTTCTACAATTCCTATGTTATTCTATGGAGCCTATTCACTAAGATTTCTGAAGTGGAAGAGATCTCAGTGCATTGACTCCATAGAAAAACATAGGAACTGGAGAAGTGATGTCACTGGAGACGTCGTCCCCACTTTATCACCTCTTTATCACTCTTGGTGCATAACCCCCAACGTTCTTGAACACACAGACTGAAGAAGGAAGGGACAAAGGACCTGAGATTCTAGCACCACTCCTTCATAGCATCTATTAGACATGCAGTAGTCCAGGGGGTGTAATAGTATTTAGATGCTGATCATGTCGGAGTTTGAGTTGTACTATACAAGAGTTTTTTCTTGTAAGCATTTAGGGGCTGTAGGGGGAGACGGTCAGGTTCTATGACTAAGATCTAAGATAACTGATCATCATTATCCTATTAAATAGAACCCCCTAAGTCCATTGTACTTACACAATCCTATACTTAAAGGAGCAGTAAACTTTTTTTATGAAAAAATATATATTGTAGGGATTTTCCTATTTAGTAAAATAAGGGTACTCCCACTGCTGAGAGATTTATATTTCCAGAGTTATTACAGTTTAAACCCATGTGTTTTTTACATTAGCAGTGCCCTCTAGTGGTCAAATTCTAATTAGACTTCCTGTTAGATTCTAATGGAGAGGAAAGTCAGAAAAGTCAGAGACATACAGTTCTCCATAGAATGTGATAGAAACTGCTGAGTCACTTCCTGTCAGTTAGAACTATCAGGAAGTAAACACAGTAAATTCACTTCCTGTCAGACTTCCTGATTATTTGAACTGCTAAAAATTTTGAATAAAACATCTTACAGCGGTGGGACGAACCTTGTTTTATTCAGCAGGAAATTCTCTATAACATATGTGTTTTCATAAAAAAGTTTACTGCTCATTTAACCCACCTGTCCCTTTAGTTTCCCAAGCCTATTCCAGCTTCCCTCCTACCTGTCAGCTCCTGCCTATTCCATCCGATTGGCCAGGATCCTGCTGGAGAGGTGTTTTATTCAAAAGTTATTACAGCTCAAAGTTGAATGTTTTAGGTTCAAAATCTCGATGGCCTCACATTGTACAGTGGCGCTGTTGCTACACCATCTTCTGGACAGCTCTGAACGTAAGTCTCCATAGGATGGTGTAGCAACAGTGCCACTGTACAATTTCAGGCCATTGTGATACTGCACCTAAAAAAAATCAAGTTTGAGCTGCAATAACTTTTGAATAACACCTCTCAGCAGTGGGAGTGCTGGTGTTTTACTCGGGGGGATGGGGGGTGGTTACAACAAAAAGCCTGCAAAATCCTGTATAATAAAACACTAGGATGTTTGTCTGAAGCCATCATGTGCAGTAGAGACTGCCCGCGCTGCAGTCATGCCCAGTAGACACTGCCCAAATGCGCAGCCGAGGAAACAAGATGGCGATGTGGCTGACACAGAGTGGGGCGCTCCGAATTCAGACCGGAGGACAGGACTCCTCTCCGCGTACCTTCCTGGGACCACTTGGTGCGAGGGAAGCGCGGAACAACCGGCGTTGGATACCTCTTTGGCACTCAGAGGGTTAAAAGTTGCCATTCTAGAGCAAACCAAACAGGGAGAAATTACATTTCTATTTATTAACACTTTGGGTGCCAGAGAGGTAACCTACGCACTGCGTCTGCTACCTCTCTGGCACTCAAAAGGTTGAATTTGGCCTTTAACCCCCCCCCCTTGAATGCTACATAGGTCTCCAGTGCATTTGAGATCTCTCTAGCAACCAAGAGGTTAAAAGCCTTATTATCATGCCCACTAAAGAAGCAGTAAACTTTTTTATGAAAAATATATATTGTAGGGCTTTTCCTGTTGAGTACAATAAGGGTACTCACACTGCCCAGAGATTTATATTTCGAGAGTTCTTACAGCTTAAACTCCTGTTTTTTTACATTAACAGTGCCCTCTAGTGATCAAATTCCAATGAGTTATTCTGTTACATTCTAATGGAGAAGAAAGTCAGTGACTTACAGTTCTCCACAGAATGTGATAGAAACTGCCGAGTCACTTCCTGTCAGTTAGAACTATCAGGAAGTAATTGCACTGTAATTCACTTATTGATTATTTAAACTGTTATATCGTTTGAATTAAACAACTGACATCGTTGGAAGTTACCTTGTTTTACTCAGCAGGCAAATCTCTATAACTTAAAAGGTTTTCATAAAAAATTTGACTGCTCCTTTAAATTCTTGAATAAGGTATTGAATGAAATAGAAAAAAAAAATACTGGTATCACACTTCCTAAAAACACCTCAATTCATTCTACTGAATCATCACTATCCTGGGCTTAAAAATGATATACCTTCATCTAATCTTTACGCATTTGATCAATGCTGCTAAGTTATTTATTCCTTTTTTTATGGAACCAGTCCAACGCACCTTCCCTAATTGAATGGATGCTGTATTATGTCTATGGAAAGATTAACTTTTTCCAAATCTCATTATAGACACTCCTTTGAGTCAGTCTGGGATATGTGGATCACTGGTATCGCTTCACATTGAGTGCAGACACCTCCTTTCTCTTTTACTATATCACTTGAATGGTCACATGTAATATCACAATGTTAATCCACAACTAAGCAACTGTTTATCCCCCTTCTTGCGATGTCCAGTGCTCTTCATATCAACTCAGTAACATAGTTGATGAGGCTGAAAAAAGACGTGCGTCCATCAAGTTCAGCCCATGTCAAAATAAAACCCTCTGAAGCCATTTCATCCCCAATTAGGTAAAAAAAAAAAAGCCAAATGGCAGTCAGATATTTCCCTGAATCAACTTTGTATCTGCTTTGAAGCCAGCTGTAATAATTCTCAATATTGTTCTTCTCTCCTTTCCTTTATTTTCCCTGTATCTCTTTCCTAATAATTCATTACAGTATTTCACTATGTATACATGTTTTGGAAAATTTTATTTAAAAAAAAAAGCCTTAATTAAATCAATGGGGATGTGTGGAATTTTCGCAAATTGCTGTGTTCCAGAATCTCACCTCTTTAGTTTGAATAAGGCGCTCTGTTCCATATGTTATCCATTTGTGTATCAATCGGGGGGATAGTGCTCGTTTATCAATAACGAGACAGAGAATTGTGTTAATGTATTCCGTGAAATGTGTTATTTCTTTTCACCAGATCCAATCTGGAGTATCCTATATTATCCTCTTAGACTCTATACCAATACATGATGCTTCAGTACCTTGGAGACGTTTTTAAAACGATCGTAATGTTTCACAAAAAAAGCAGCTTCGATTAATCTTCATAGTATTTGGACCATGGAGAGTGTTATTTCATTACTGTCAGAGTTGTAGTTCAAGAGTAATTGAATGATAAAGTATCCCCCTCCCGCCCCTTTTACCTAGTGTAAGCCCCCTCCCCTCAGATGTGGAATCTGGTCTCTTGACCGGACAGGTCACAGCAAGGGACAATCTTCTTACTGTGATCATAAGGAAAACCCTGTCCCCCTTGACACGTTTTTCAGGTTTTCCCTTAGGATCACTGAAGATTGTCCCTCTCTGCGATCCATCCGGACAGTCTTGTTGCTCTGAGGTGAGCAGTGTTACATCAGCAAAAGGGGAGGGATGGGGATACTTTATCATTCAATTACTCTTGTACTACAACTCTGACAGTATTCAAATAACACTCTCCGAAGTCCAAATACTATGGAGATTAATCAGAGCTGCTGTTTTTGTGAAACATTACTATCCCTTTATTGAGGATTAGTCAATTGTTGGACATCCATCTCTTGGGAACTTTAACATTTATAATCCTACATTACAGACTCCTACACAGAGCCTACGTTTTACCATCAACAGCACAGAGAATTGTCCTCTCAGCCATAAGTAGCAATGTCCATATACGCAAGCCAATCTCCTGCACTCCCAATGGCTTTGCCCAGTGATACAGACATTCAGGAAAGCATTTTTTAATTTTATTCACCCTATATGCAAAATAAAGATTCCCATTAGCGAACCAACAAGTGTGTATGCATTTATTTATGTATTAAAAAGTGTTTTACCAGGAATAGTACATTGAGATTTCTGACGAATATGTGTCGATGGCAGAGGCATAACTAGAAGTCACCAAGCCCTGGTGCAAAAATTGCATGGGGCCCCCCAACCACATTGCCACCATTGACCCCCACTGTTCATCTCCAACCTCCCTGGTGGTCTTCTGCATGGCAGGAGAGGTCTTTGCTTCCTTCTGCACAGACCTCTATTAGCAGCTGGAGTCAGGGGAGGGCTGGCCTGGGGGGCAAGGGGGCAATTGCCCCCTAGGCTGGTCATGATTTTGGGCCAGTGGGCCACTGCCTCACTCAATTTCCCATTTGCTGCTGTAAATAGAGTAAACAGAATTTAAAGAGCTACATGAGTATTGTAGCTCCATTTCAATTGTAAGCTCTGTGGTATCACTAATGTTGCTCCATTTCAATTGTAAGCTCTGTGGTATCTCTAGTGTAGTTCCATTTCAATTGTAAGCTCTGTGGTATCACTAGTGTAGCTCCATTTCAATTGTAAGCTCTGTGGTATCACTAATGTTGCTCCATTTCAATTGTAAGCTCTGTGGTATCACTAGTATAGTTCAATTTCAGTTGTAAGCTCTGTTGTATCACTAGTGTAGCTCCATTTCAGTTGTAAGCTCTGTGGTATCACTAGTATAGTTCCATTTCAGTTATAAGCTCTGTGGTATCACTAGTGTAGATCCATTTCAGTTGTAAGCTCTGTGGTATCACTAGTGTAGATCCATTTCAGTTGTAAGCTCTGTGGTATCACTAATGTTGCTCCATTTCAGTTATAAGCTCTGTGGTATCACTAGTGTAGATCCATTTCAGTTGTAAGCTCTGTGGTATCACTAGTGTAGATCCATTTCAGTTATAAGCTCTGTGGTATCACTAGTGTAGATCCATTTCAGTTGTAAGCTCTGTGGTATCACTAGTGTAGATCCATTTCAGTTGTAAGCTCTGTGGTATCACTAGTGTAGATCCATTTCAGTTGTAAGCTCTGTGGTATCACTAGTATAGTTCCATTTCAGTTGTAAGCACTGTGGTATCACTAGTGTAGATCCATTTCAGTTGTAAGGTCTGTGGTATCACTAGTGTAGCACCATTTCAGTTGTAAGCTCTGTGGTATCACTAGTGTAGATCCATTTCAGTTGTAAGCTCTGTGGTATCACTAGTGTAGATCCATTTCAATAGTAAGCTCTGTTGTATCACTAGTGTAGCTCCATTTCAGTTGTAAGCTCTGTGGTATCACTAGTGTAGCTCCATTTCAGTTGTAAGCTCTGTGGTATCACTAGTGTAGATCCATTTCAGTTGTAAGCTCTGTGGTATCACTGGTGTAGATCCATTTCAGTTGTAAGCTCTGTGGTATCACTAGTGTAGATCCATTTCAGTTGTAAGCTCTGTGGTATCACTAGTGTAGCTCCATTTCAGTTGTAAGCTCTGTGGTATCACTAGTGTAGCTCCATTTCAGTTATAAGCTCTGTGGTATCACTAGTGTAGCACCATTTCAGTTGTAAGCTCTGTGGTATCACTAGTGTAGCTCCATTTCAGTTGTAAGCTCTGTGGTATCACTAGTGTAAATCCATTTCAATTGTCATCTCTGTGATATCAGTTGTGTACTATCATTTCAATTATAAGATCTGAGGTATCACTTGACTTAATCCATAACATTAATGCCAGCTATAACATTAACAAAAGGGGTTGGGCTGGGACATTGGGCTGGAGCGCTAATAGTAATAGGCCACTTAATTGTACTTGCCCCCCGGCCAAAAGTTGCCAGCCCTCCCCTGGCTGGAGTTCCCGCGTGGTCCTCTCTCCAGTAATACACAGCACTGGGAGATTATGTCATCTTTCTGCATTACTAGAGTGCCGAAGGCAGAGAGGGCGCTCAGCTGCTAATAGAGGTCATGCCGAAGAAGGCACAGACCTCAGCTTGTTGTGGCACCGGGCGGGGGGGTCACAGGGGGCAGCCGTGCCCCTGGAGAAATGGGTCGGTCGCAGTTGCTACCCCTATTGTTAAGCCACTGGTCAATGGCGATTGTATTAAAAAGCAATCCAATCATCTGATGGCTACTAAAATCATTCTCACAAATTGTACTACCCCATTCCTTCACTCCTTAAAAACTGGAAAAAAAAAAGAACAGCTTATGACAATACGGCCAAAAAAAAACAACAAAAGCTGCACAGAAAATCCCTCCATGTTTAGTATTCGAGATATCTCTTTTATCTCTGTGATCTTTTAGAATGTGCTTACATGTCATAGAGAAAAATCTCCCCTGGTATAATCCCAGGTATGAGTTTACCATATTAAACTGGGAATTATCTTTACACCACAAGGAACTAGAGGGAGAAAAATGTATTATTGCCTTAACCCCTTAAAGGGATAGTAATACTTCGTTTTAACTTTATTTTATTTTGTAGGCATTAAAAAAACACGAAGAATGATATAAGTCTTATCTCTCAAACCTTTATGGTTTAAGAGATATTCACAAGCAAAATATCCCCCCCCCTGTTCAACCAGATCAGAAGGGAGGTGCCCAGGTAGACTGCAGAGAGGGACAATCTTCAATTAAGATAAGGGAAAAACCTGAAAAACTTGTCAAGGGGGGCAGGGCTTTCATTGTTCTCATAGGAAGAAGATTGTCCCCTGCTGTTATCTGTCTGGTCTATGGACTGCATTCCACATCTGAGAAAAGATGGCTTACACTAGGTAAAAGGGGTGGGAGGGGAAACTTTGCTTGTGAATATCTCATAAACCATAAAGGTTTGAGAGATAAGACTTATATCATTCTTCATGTTTTTTTAATGCCTACAAAATAAAAAAAAGTTAAAATGAAGTATTACTATCCCTTTAAGGACCCATGACGATCGTGGACCATCATGGAATTCCAAGCACCCTGCGCGGCTGAACACTGTTCGGGGAGTCCGGAATTGGATTCCGCAAAAAAAAAAAAAAATGATTCTCCTCATATTAGAACTTGAGTTGTGTAGACTCTTTGAGAGCTCCGGAGTGATCCCAAAACAAACAGTATACAAAACGCACAGGAGAAATGGTTTGTTAATGTTAATTATATGTTTGTTATATTTGTTAGTCTTGTGTGTTTTTGTTTCTTTATTATGTAAAACGATAGTATTAGGGAGGCAGGAGCAACCACGAAGAGACTAATTTAATTTAATAATTGCTCAGTGTAGGCATAATTCTATTCTACAGGGGATTATGTAAATTTGAGAATTTTTTGACACGAGAAATGGAAGACTAGATGAGCCAATCGGTTCTTATCTGACACCAAAATCTGTTTTCAATCTCATTATCATCTAGAATGTCTGAGATCTAGAACCGGTATATTTAGGGCACCTGGATTATTATTTTTTGGAGTCATACAGATGGAAGGAGTAATATAGAAACCTTTGTGAATTTGTGTGTCATCCTTGTACTGAGGACATAATAATCTTTCATTTATCATTCCAGTTTTATTATAGGAGCTGCCAAAGCCAGTGCATTAGTAAATCAATTATGTCAACAAAAGCAAATAATCCACTCTACTGTTTTCAAATAATATCAAGAAAGGACTTGAAAGCGAAAATCTATTTTTCTAGCATTGGAAGATTTGGAAAGAAATATATTGTTTCATAAAAAATTAACATGTTGTATAAAACCCCAACAGCAAAATAAATGTAACCCCAAATCTATTGAAGTCATTAAAATAAACTCAGGAAGAGGTAAGACGCAAATTTTTTCCATTTGTTGAATAAACTCATCTATTCTCATTGAAATACTTGTTAAAGGGATAGTAATGTTTCATAATAAAAGCAGCTCTAATTAATCATCATAGTATTTGGACTTTGGAGAGTGTTATTTCAATTCTGTTAGAGTTGTAGTTCAAGAGTAATTCAATGGCAAAGTATCCCCCTCCCGTCCCTTTTACTGATGTAACACTGTTCAGCCAGAGCAGAAGGGAGGTGCCCAGGTAGACTGCAGAGAGGGACAATCTTCAATTAAGATAAGGGAAAAACCTGAAAGGCCTGCTAAGGGGAGCAGGCCTTTCATTGTTCTCATAGGAATAAGATTGTCCCCTTCTGTTATCTGTCTGGTCTATGGACTGCATTCCACATCTGAGAAGAGATG
The DNA here is from genome assembly GCA_037306005.1 of Rhinophrynus dorsalis. Taxonomy (NCBI): domain Eukaryota; kingdom Metazoa; phylum Chordata; class Amphibia; order Anura; family Rhinophrynidae; genus Rhinophrynus; species Rhinophrynus dorsalis. The sequence goes on from CM074722.1 coordinate 11,426,556, forward strand.
GCTTACACTAGGTAAAAGGGGCGGGAGGGGAGACTTTGCTTGTGAATATCTCTTAAACCATAAAGGTTTGAGAGATAAGACTTATATCATTCTTAATGTTTTTTAATGCCTACAAAATAAAATAAAGATAAAACAAAGTATTACTATCCCTTTAAAGTGTAGTCTCTTCTTGGGACATGCAGGTCCGTCATGTTATTAATGTTGGGCATGCGTGTTGCATATGTCTGAAATGTAAACACAGTGATACACACAGACTGACAGACAGACACACACATGGGCAGCTCCCCACCTTCTAATTCACATCACCCCACTCCTTTCTTCTCACATCTCCCACCTTCTTATTCACATCCCCCCACTCCTTTCCTCTCACATCTCCCACCTTCTTATTCACATCCCCCCGCTCCTTTCCACTCACATCTCCCACCTTCTTATTCACATCACCCCGCTCCTTTCCACTCACATCTCCCACCTTCTTATTCACATCACCCCACTCCTTTCCACTCACATCTCCCACCTTCTTATTCACATCACCCCACTCCTTTCCACTCACATCTCCCACCTTCTTATTCACATCACCCCGCTCCTTTCCTCTCACATCTCCCACCTTCTTATTCACATCACCCCGCTCCTTTCCTCTCATATCTCCCACCTTCTTATTCACATCACCCCACTCCTTTCCTCTCACATCTCCCACCTTCTTATTCACATCACCCCGCTCCTTTCCACTCACATCTCCCACCTTCTTATTCACATCACCCCACTCCTTTCCTCTCACATCTCCCACCTTCTTATTCACATCACCCCGCTCCTTTCCTCTCACATCTCCCACCTTCTTATTCACATCACCCCGCTCCTTTCCTCTCATATCTCCCACCTTCTTATTCACATCCCCCCGCTCCTTTCCTCTCACATCTCCCACCTTCTTATTCACATCACCCGCTCCTTTCCACTCACATCTCCCACCTTCTTATTCACATCACCCACTCCTTTCCTCTCACATCTCCCACCTTCTTATTCACATCACCCACTCCTTTCCTCTCACATCTCCCACCTTCTTATTCACATCCCCCCGCTCCTTTCCTCTCACATCTCCCACCTTCTTATTCACATCACCCACTCCTTTCCACTCACATCTCCCACCTTCTAATTCACATCACCCCGCTCCTTTCCTCTCACATCTCCCACCTTCTTATTCACATCACCCCACTCCTTTCCTCTCACATCTCCCACCTTCTACTACACATCACCCCACTCCTTTCCTCTCACATCTCCCACCTTCTTATTCACATCTCCCACTCCTTTCCTCTCACACCTCCCACCTTCTTATTCACATCACCCCGCTCCTTTCCTCTCACATCTCCCACCTTCTTATTCACATCACCCCGCTCCTTTCCTCTCACATCTCCCACCTTCTAATTCACATCACCCACTCCTTTCCTCTCACACCTCCCACCTTCTTATTCACATCACCCCACTCCTTTCCTCTCACATCTCCCACCTTCTACTACACATCACCCCACTCCTTTCCTCTCACACCTCCCACCTTCTTATTCACATCACCCCACTCCTTTCCTCTCACATCTCCCACCTTCTTATTCACATCACCCCACTCCTTTCCTCTCACATCTCCCACCTTCTTATTCACATCACCCCACTCCTTTCCACTCACAGCTCCCACCTTCTTATTCATCTCACCCCACTCCTTTCCTCTCACATCTCCCACCTTCTTATTCACATCACCCGCTCCTTTCCACTCACATCTCCCACCTTCTTATTCACATCACCCACTCCTTTCCTCTCACATCTCCCACCTTCTTATTCACATCACCGCACTCCTTTCCACTCACATCTCCCACCTTCTTATTCACATCACCCCACTCCTTTCCTCTCACATCTCCCACCTTCTTATTCACATCACCCCATTCATTTCCTCTCACATCCCCCACCTTCTTATTCACATCACCCCACTCCTTTCCACTCACAGCTCCCACCTTCTTATTCACATCACCCCACTCCTTTCCTCTCACATCTCCCACCTTCTTATTCACATCACCCTGCTCCTTTCCTCTCACATCCCCCACCTTCTTATTCACATCACCCCGCTCCTTTCCTCTCACAGCTCCCCACCTTCTAATTCACATCACCCCACTCCTTTCCTCTCACACCTCCCACCTTCTAATTCACATCACCCCACTCCTTTCCTCTCACACCTCCCACCTTCTTATTCACATCACCCAACTCCTTTCCTCTCACAGCTCCGACCTTCTTATTCACATCACCTCACTCCTTTCCTCTCACATCTCCCACCTTCTTATTCACATCACCGCACTCCTTTCCTCTCACATCTCCCTCCTTCTTATTCACATCACCCCACTCCTTTCCTCTCACATCTCCCTCCTTCTTATTCACATCACCCCACTCCTTTCCTCTCACATCTCCCACCTTCTTATTCACATCACCCCACTCCTTTCCACTCACATCTCCCACCTTCTTATTCACATCACCGCACTCCTTTCCTCTCACATCTCCCTCCTTCTTATTCACATCACCCCACTCCTTTCCTCTCACATCTCCCTCCTTCTTATTCACATCACCCCACTCCTTTCCTCTCACACCTCCCACCTTCTTATTCACGTCACCCCACTCCTTTCCTCTCACATCTCCCACCTTCTTATTCACATCACCCCACTCCTTTCCTCTCACATCTCCCACCTTCTTATTCACATCACCCCACTCCTTTCCACTCACATCTCCCACCTTCTTATTCACATCACCCACTCCTTTCCTCTCACATCTCCCACCTTCTTATTCACATCACCCCACTCCTTTCCTCTCACATCCCCCACCTTCTTATTCACATCACCCCACTCCTTTCCTCTCACATCCCCCACCTTCTTATTCACATCACCCCACTCCTTTCCTCTCACATCCCCCACCTTCTTATTCACATCACCCCACTCCTTTCCACTCACATCTTCCACCTTCTTATTCACATCACCCACTCCTTTCCTCTCACATCTCCCACCTTCTTATTCACATCACCCACTCCTTTCCTCTCACATCTCCCACCTTATTATTCACGTCACCCCACTCCTTTCCTCTCACATCTCCCACCTTCTTATTCACATCACCCCACTCCTTTCCTCTCACATCTCCCACCTTCTTATTCACATCACCCCACTCCTTTCCACTCACATCTCCCACCTTCTTATTCACATCACCCACTCCTTTCCTCTCACATCTCCCACCTTCTTATTCACATCACCCCACTCCTTTCCTCTCACATCCCCCACCTTCTTATTCACATCACCCCACTCCTTTCCTCTCACATCCCCCACCTTCTTATTCACATCACCCCACTCCTTTCCTCTCACATCCCCCACCTTCTTATTCACATCACCCCACTCCTTTCCTCTCACATCCCCCACCTTCTTATTAACATCACCCCACTCCTTTCCTCTCACATCTCCCTCCTTCTTATTCACATAACCCCGCTCCTTTCCTCTCACATCTCCCTCCTTCTTATTCACATCACTCCACTCCTTTCCTCTCACACCTCCCACCTTCTTATTCACATCACCCCTCTCCTTTCCACTCACATCTCCCACCTTCTTATTCACATCACCCCGCTCCTTTCCACTCACAGCTCCCACCTTCTTATTCACATCACCCCACTCCTTTCCTTTCACATCTCCCACCTTCTTATTTACATCACCCAACTCCTTTCCACTCACATCTCCCACCTTCTTATTCACATCACCCCACTCCTTTCCTCTCACATCTCCCACCTTCTTATTCACATCACCCCGCTCCTTTCCTCTCACAGCTCCCACCTTCTTATTCACATCACCCACTCCTTTCCTCTCACATCTCCCACCTTCTTATTCACATCACCCCGCTCCTTTCCTCTCACATCTCCCACCTTCTTAGTCACATCACCCCGCTCCTTTCCTCTCACAGCTCCCACCTTCTTATTCACATCACACACTCCTTTCCTCTCACATCTCCCACCTTCTTATTCACATCACCCACTCCTTTCCTCTCACATCTCCCACCTTCTTATTCACATCACCCCGCTCCTTTCCTCTCACAGCTCCCACCTTCTTATTCACATCACCCCGCTCCTTTCCACTCACATCTCCCACCTTCTTATTCACATCACCCCGCTCCTTTCCTCTCACACCTCCCACTTTCTTATTCACATCACCCCACTCCTTTCCTCTCACAGCTCCCACCTTCTTATTCACATCACCCCGCTCCTTTCCTCTCACAGCTCCCACCTTCTTATTCACATCACCCACTCCTTTCCTCTCACATCTCCCACCTTCTTATTCACATCACCCCGCTCCTTTCCTCTCACATCTCCCACCTTCTTAGTCACATCACCCCGCTCCTTTCCTCTCACAGCTCCCACCTTCTTATTCACATCACCCACTCCTTTCCTCTCACATCTCCCACCTTCTTATTCACATCACCCACTCCTTTCCTCTCACATCTCCCACCTTCTTATTCACATCACCCCGCTCCTTTCCTCTCACATCTCCCACCTTCTTATTCACATCACCCCGCTCCTTTCCTCTCACAGCTCCCACCTTCTTATTCACATCACCTCGCTCCTTTCCTCTCACATCTCCCCACCTTCTTATTCACATCACCCCGCTCCTTTCCTCTCACAGCTCCCACCTTCTTATTCACATCACCCCGCTCCTTTCCTCTCACATCTCCCACCTTCTTATTCACATCACCCCGCTCCTTTCCTCTCACAGCTCCCACCTTCTTATTCACATCACCCCGCTCCTTTCCTCTCACATCTCCCCACCTTCTTATTCACATCACCCCGCTCCTTTCCTCTCACAGCTCCCACCTTCTTATTCACATCACCCACTCCTTTCCTCTCACATCTCCCACCTTCTTATTCACATCACCCCACTCCTTTCCTCTCACATCTCCCACCTTCTTATTCACATCACCCACTCCTTTCCTCTCACACTTCCCACCTTCTTATTCACATCACCCCGCTCCTTTCCTCTCACAGCTCCCACCTTCTAATTCACATCACCCCACTCCTTTCCTCTCACATCTCCTTCCTTCTAATTCACATCACCCCACTCCTTTCCTCTCACATCCCCCACCTTCTTATTCACATCACCCCACTCCTTTCCTCTCACATCTCTCACCTTCTTATTCACATCACCCCGCTCCTTTCCTCTCACATCTCCCACCTTCTTATTCACATCACCCCACTCCTTTCCTCTCACATCTCCCACCTTCTCATTCACATCACCGCACTCCTTTCCTCTCACACCTCCCACTTTCTTATTCACATCACCCCGCTCCTTTCCTCTCACATCTCCCTCCTTCTTATTCACATCACCCCACTCCTTTCCTCTCACATCTCCCTCCTTCTTATTCACATCACCCCACTCCTTTCCTCTCACATCACCCACCTTCTTATTCACATCACCCCACTCCTTTCCTCTCACATCTCCCACCTTCTTATTCACATCACCCACTCCTTTCCTCTCACATCTCCCACCTTCTTATTCACATCACCCACTCCTTTCCTCTCACATCTCCCACCTTCTTATTCACATCACCCCACTCCTTTCCTCTCACATCTCCCACCTTCTTATTCACATCACCCACTCCTTTCCTCTCACATCTCCCACCTTCTTATTCACATCACCCCACTCCTTTCCTCTCACATCTCCCCACCTTCTTATTCACATCACCCCACTCCTTTCCACTCACACCTCCCACCTTCTTATTCACATCACCCCACTCCTTTCCTCTCACATCTCCCACCTTCTTATTCACATCACCCCACTCCTTTCCTCTCACAGCTCCCACCTTCTTATTCACATCACCCCGCTCCTTTCCTCTCACATCTCCCACCTTCTTATTCACATCACCCACTCCTCTCCTCTCACATCTCCCACCTTCTTATTCACATCACCCCACTCCTTTCCTCTCACATCTCCCACCTTCTTATTCACATCACCCCACTCCTTTCCTCTCACAGCTCCCACCTTCTTATTCACATCACCCCGCTCCTTTCCTCTCACATCTCCCCACCTTCTTATTCACATCACCCCACTCCTTTCCTCTCACATCTCCCACCTTCTTATTCACATCACCCCGCTCCTTTCCTCTCACATCTCCCACCTTCTTATTCACATCACCCCACTCCTTTCCACTCACACCTTCCACCTTCTTATTCACATCACCCCACTCCTTTCCACTCACATCTCCCACCTTCTTATTCACATCACCCCACTCCTCTCCTCTCACATCTCCCTCCTTCTTATTCACATCACCCCGCTCCTTTCCTCTCACATCTCCCACCTTCTTATTCACATCACCCACTCCTCTCCTCTCACAGCTCCCCACCTTCTTATTCACATCACCCCGCTCCTTTCCTCTCACATCTCCCCACCTTCTTATTCACATCACCCCGCTCCTTTCCTCTCACAGCTCCCACCGTCTTATTCACATCACCCACTCCTCTCCTCTCACATCTCCCTCCTTCTTATTCACATCACCCCACTCCTTTCCTCTCACATCTCCCCACCTTCTTATTCACATCACCCCGCTCCTTTCCTCTCACAGCTCCCACCGTCTTATTCACATCACCCACTCCTCTCCTCTCACATCTCCCTCCTTCTTATTCACATCACCCCACTCCTTTCCTCTCACACCTCCCACCTTCTAATTCACATCACCCCACTCCTTTCCTCTCACACCTCCCACCTTCTTATTCACATCACCCAACTCCTTTCCTCTCACAGCTCCGACCTTCTTATTCACATCACCTCACTCCTTTCCTCTCACATCTCCCACCTTCTTATTCACATCACCGCACTCCTTTCCTCTCACATCTCCCTCCTTCTTATTCACATCACCCCACTCCTTTCCTCTCACATCTCCCTCCTTCTTATTCACATCACCCCACTCCTTTCCTCTCACATCTCCCACCTTCTTATTCACATCACCCCACTCCTTTCCACTCACATCTACCACCTTCTTATTCACATCACCGCACTCCTTTCCTCTCACATCTCCCTCCTTCTTATTCACATCACCCCACTCCTTTCCTCTCACATCTCCCTCCTTCTTATTCACATCACCCCACTCCTTTCCTCTCACACCTCCCACCTTCTTATTCACGTCACCCCACTCCTTTCCTCTCACATCTCCCACCTTCTTATTCACATCACCCCACTCCTTTCCTCTCACATCTCCCACCTTCTTATTCACATCACCCCACTCCTTTCCACTCACATCTCCCACCTTCTTATTCACATCACCCACTCCTTTCCTCTCACATCTCCCACCTTCTTATTCACATCACCCCACTCCTTTCCTCTCACATCCCCCACCTTCTTATTCACATCACCCCACTCCTTTCCTCTCACATCCCCCACCTTCTTATTCACATCACCCCACTCCTTTCCTCTCACATCCCCCACCTTCTTATTCACATCACCCCACTCCTTTCCACTCACATCTTCCACCTTCTTATTCACATCACCCACTCCTTTCCTCTCACATCTCCCACCTTCTTATTCACATCACCCACTCCTTTCCTCTCACATCTCCCACCTTCTTATTCACGTCACCCCACTCCTTTCCTCTCACATCTCCCACCTTCTTATTCACATCACCCCACTCCTTTCCTCTCACATCTCCCACCTTCTTATTCACATCACCCCACTCCTTTCCACTCACATCTCCCACCTTCTTATTCACATCACCCACTCCTTTCCTCTCACATCTCCCACCTTCTTATTCACATCACCCCACTCCTTTCCTCTCACATCCCCCACCTTCTTATTCACATCACCCCACTCCTTTCCTCTCACATCCCCCACCTTCTTATTCACATCACCCCACTCCTTTCCTCTCACATCCCCCACCTTCTTATTCACATCACCCCACTCCTTTCCTCTCACATCCCCCACCTTCTTATTAACATCACCCCGCTCCTTTCCTCTCACATCTCCCTCCTTCTTATTCACATAACCCCGCTCCTTTCCTCTCACATCTCCCTCCTTCTTATTCACATCACCCCGCTCCTTTCCTCTCACATCTCCCACCTTCTTAGTCACATCACCCCGCTCCTTTCCTCTCACAGCTCCCACCTTCTTATTCACATCACCCACTCCTTTCCTCTCACATCTCCCACCTTCTTATTCACATCACCCACTCCTTTCCTCTCACATCTCCCACCTTCTTATTCACATCACCCCGCTCCTTTCCTCTCACATCTCCCACCTTCTTATTCACATCACCCCGCTCCTTTCCTCTCACAGCTCCCACCTTCTTATTCACATCACCTCGCTCCTTTCCTCTCACATCTCCCCACCTTCTTATTCACATCACCCCGCTCCTTTCCTCTCACAGCTCCCACCTTCTTATTCACATCACCCCGCTCCTTTCCTCTCACATCTCCCACCTTCTTATTCACATCACCCCGCTCCTTTCCTCTCACAGCTCCCACCTTCTTATTCACATCACCCCGCTCCTTTCCTCTCACATCTCCCCACCTTCTTATTCACATCACCCCGCTCCTTTCCTCTCACAGCTCCCACCTTGTTATTCACATCACCCACTCCTTTCCTCTCACATCTCCCACCTTCTTATTCACATCACCCCACTCCTTTCCTCTCACATCTCCCACCTTCTTATTCACATCACCCACTCCTTTCCTCTCACACTTCCCACCTTCTTATTCACATCACCCCGCTCCTTTCCTCTCACAGCTCCCACCTTCTAATTCACATCACCCCACTCCTTTCCTCTCACATCTCCTTCCTTCTAATTCACATCACCCCACTCCTTTCCTCTCACATCCCCCACCTTCTTATTCACATCACCCCACTCCTTTCCTCTCACATCTCTCACCTTCTTATTCACATCACCCCGCTCCTTTCCTCTCACATCTCCCACCTTCTTATTCACATCACCCCACTCCTTTCCTCTCACATCTCCCACCTTCTCATTCACATCACCGCACTCCTTTCCTCTCACACCTCCCACTTTCTTATTCACATCACCCCACTCCTTTCCACTCACATCTCCCACCTTCTTATTCACATCACCCCACTCCTTTCCTCTCACATCTTCCACCTTCTTATTCACATCACCGCACTCCTTTCCTCTCACACCTCCCACTTTCTTATTCACATCACCCCACTCCTTTCCACTCACATCTCCCACCTTCTTATTCACATCACCCCACTCCTTTCCTCTCACAGCTCCCTCCTTCTTATTCACATCACCCCACTCCTTTCCTCTCACATCTCCCACCTTCTTATTCACATCACCCCACTCCTTTCCTCTCACATCTCCCTCCTTCTTATTCACATCACCCCACTCCTTTCCTCTCACATCACCCACCTTCTTATTCACATCACCCACTCCTTTCCTCTCACATCTCCCACCTTCTTATTCACATCACCCCACTCCTTTCCTCTCACATCTCCCACCTTCTTATTCACATCACCCACTCCTTTCCTCTCACATCTCCCACCTTCTTATTCACATCACCCACTCCTTTCCTCTCACATCTCCCACCTTCTTATTCACATCACCCCACTCCTTTCCTCTCACATCTCCCACCTTCTTATTCACATCACCCACTCCTTTCCTCTCACATCTCCCACCTTCTTATTCACATCACCCCACTCCTTTCCTCTCACATCTCCCCACCTTCTTATTCACATCACCCCACTCCTTTCCACTCACACCTCCCACCTTCTTATTCACATCACCCCACTCCTTTCCTCTCACATCTCCCACCTTCTTATTCACATCACCCCACTCCTTTCCTCTCACAGCTCCCACCTTCTTATTCACATCACCCCTCTCCTTTCCTCTCACATCTCCCACCTTCTTATTCACATCACCCACTCCTTTCCTCTCACATCTCCCACCTTCTA